>JADKLZ010064777.1:0-15658 GCA_021533235.1 Biomphalaria straminea | reverse complement strand
CAATTCAAGAAGAGAGGTGTACAATTCAAGAAGAGAGGTGTACAATTTAAGAAGAGAGGTGTACAATTCAAGAAGAGAGGTGTACAATTCAAAAGTGTTACAGATACTTTTCTATTACGAGTTCTACTGACGACTTGATACCATCCGATATAGATATCTATTTATGTTATTATTATTACATTGTTAATTTTCAAACGTATTAAATAAAATGTTTTTCATTAAGCTCAATGTAAACCTGGCCTAACTGATGTTATTGACTGACTATGTAATTGATAGTTTTTCTAAAGGGCCCATTGTAACTGTCTTGTTTGACATTATTATGTTATTGTGATATGTTCACCTGTTTTAGACCAGGAAAAGACACGTGTAACTCCTGATGTAGAAAACAGGAAGTAGTGTGAACAAAATTAACTTGGAGTTCAGTCAGTCACCTTAAGTCAGTTGAACGAGGTAGTTACTTTAAGTCAGTTGAGTCAGTCAGTGAAGTCAAGTATTTTAGTAGCGATTTAAAGAGTCAAATAGTGACTGTAAAGTTTTTGTTACCCGCTATGATGCGGATGTTATTCATGTTTTCCTGTAAGTAATAATTTTGGGATATATTCAATACCGCTGTTCTGCAGGTATAGGGCTCCACAGCCACACGAGGAAGTGTGCGAGATGAACCATAGTCGTTCTACGACTGAAGGAGGCCAATGATGTTCTGCAGACGTATGTTTTCGAACTCATGTAACTGAGAGACTGCAGTGTTATTTTTATCATCAATAAACTCTATATTTTGTCTGCCAAAGATCTGACTCCATTCGTTTATTGATGCTCCACCATTCATCACAGTTTCACCCATCTCTCATTCAAGGTCTCAAGGAAGAAACTTTTCCATTCTAGGAACTTTTATGATTTCATAATGTTCAGTAGTTTAATAAATCGAATAAATATCTGATCGAGTTGAGTCTTGTTAAAGACTATACTAGTGCTACGTCAGTGATACCCAACCTTATTTAATCAAGGGGCCAATTCAATTTCCAACATTCTTGTTGCGGGCCACATCGCCCAAAAACAAATGTAAAGAAAAAAGAAATACCTGATAACATTTTTATAGTATATAATATGCAGTATATAGTATAGTATAGTAACTAGTATTTACATTAAGTTTATTTGAAATCGACTTGTGAATATCTGTGTTTATAAATAAGGTACCAACTCGTCTACGTAATGTCCAGCTGAGACAGCAGCGGAAATGTCCAAAAACTAACAATAACTGTCAACTCATGTCGCCGAAACATAGACATGTATAGTTTACGAGAGAAAAAATTTTCTTAACATAAGAAAAACTATAGTAGGAACTCCATTAAAGAAAGATTAGGATCTCAAATATAGTGAAAGAAATTTTTCCTTCTTTCTTTTTAATACAGCAGTCCTAGCGTGAAAGGTGGTCATTCGGGTCGGACAGCATCACGTCGCTGGCTGTATTTCGGGCGTTCTTTTGCTAGAGATTCCTGTCTTGATGTCTTGGCAGAATTTAAGTCACTGGTAAATATGCATGACTGAATGCATGACGCATAGGACGTAATCATCTTCTTTTTTTTTAAAGTGACGTCTATATTATATCAGATAAGAAGAAAAGATGTCAAAAAACTGAACTTGGGCTTGGAGTGGTTCGCCAGCGAACCCAACCCTTAGACAACGTTCTTCACAACCACCCAAGACGACCCTAATATAAAGGCACTAAATGATTTGTAACAAATAATTTTAACAAATAATTTTTTAAAATAATGTAACTAAAATCACGCACTGCTCAACGTTCATGTGATAAGGGAGACAACTTTTACCATTAAGAATACAAACTGTTAAGTAGTTAGTTCCCTTGAAAGAAGAGGAAAAAATACGTCCAACTCTAATTAAAATTCAAAATGTTTTTTATTTTATTTTTTTTTAAATTACAATATTTTGATTAGTTTTAATATGATTAGAACGTAAAAAAAAAACCCAGTAATTTTTATATTCTTTATAAATTATTAATAATAGAACGTTAATGGATGTAGCTCGTTCACAACTATATTATTACAGATATAAAGAATAAGGTGTAATGGAGTTAACCAATCTAAACCTTTTATATTCACAAAAAAGGTCTCAGGTTATATATACATAAAGCAACTCGCTGGACAACTAGATGAGCTTATCGTGTGTAGTTTATCATAGACAACATCTGAACACAGTGTGATGCAATCCTTTCCTGTACTCAGAGGGAGTCATTTATGTGTATACAGATAGTATTAGCATAGATCGAGCATTGACAAGCACTGTTCTGAATTCGCAGCAACTAGGCCCCCCCCCCCTCCCCCAGTCGTCAACCATTCCTGCAAGAAGAATAACTCTGAATCCAAACCTCTACTACCCTACGGCTTCGGGAGTCAACCACGAGGACAAATCAGAACTCGGGGACTCTTACCCTGCTTGAATCATACAGAACTAGACAGAACTCGGGTACTCATACCCTGCTTGAATCATACAGTACTAGACAGAACTCGGGTACTCTTACCCTGCTTGAATCATACAGAACTAGACAGAACTCGGGTACTCTTACCCTGCTTGAATCATACAGTACTAGACAGAACTCTGGTACTCTTTAACACAACCAACTGTTCACGGAGGTCATACAGTATTAGAAGGTGAGGTGGCTGAGTAATAAAGCGTTGGCTTCCGAACCCTGAGGTCCCGGGTTTGATTCCTGGTGAAGATTGGAATTTTCAATCTCAGTAGAGTCCACACAGCCTTACTGAGTACCCGACATTAGTTGGGGAACAGCAAAGGCGCTTGGTCGTTGTTCAAGCCATATGACACCCCTGCTAAACGTGGCTACAGAAACAGATGACCATTACATCAACTGGCCAACGGATCGCAGGGTCTGCAAGGGAAACCTTACTTTACTATTAAACAGTGCATCACCTGAGCGGAACCTGCGACTCGGCTGATTCTAAACAGTATCGGCACTTGCCATTCCTTTGGACACATCAGATGCGTAGTTTGGGGAAGTACCATGTGGCCGACAACATACGACAGAAGACATTGGACTGTTCCCTTTTGAGAATTAAAGTGTTTACTATTTAACACGAGCGTCGACTCTACATCTGTTGTTTGGCCTTTCGTTGGTGTTATTGAGTTAGTGAAAGTTTACCTCCACTGTTATTGAGTTAGTGAAAGTTTACCTCCACTGTTATTGAGTTAGTGAAAGTTTACCTCACTGTTATTGAGTTGTTGAAGTTTGCCTCCTGTTTAGTTCATCGTTTGGATCCAACTCCGCGAACAGGCGCGCAACACCACACACAAATCCGGAACTCCTAGCTGTACTTTCTATTATTTTGAGCCATAATTATTTGACTATTGTCATAGCCTATAGTTCTGTTGCCAAAAAGAGAGGTCCAGCGAAACCTGAGACACATGAAGGAGTCATGGTACAACAAAAAAGCAGAAGAAATTCAGTCCTATGCTGACAGTAAAAATGCAAAAATGTTTTTCAATGCAATAAAAGCCCTTTATGGCCCTCAGCAAACTGGCTCGTCCCCCATACTCAGTGCTGATGGAAACAAACTCCTAACAGACAAGGAGGACATACTTGTTCGCTGGGCTGAACACTTCAGCACAGTCCTTAACTGCCCATCAAGTATTAGTGCCGAAGCAATTGCACGCCTGGAACAAATCCCAATAAATCACTCACTCGCCGACCCTCCCCGGCTAAACGAAGTAACGGCAGCAATATCAAATCTCTCAATGGGTAAGGCACCGGGGCCAGACTCCATCCCTGCTGAAATTTACTCACTTGGCAGCTCAGAGCTTACTGCTAAGCTAACTGAAATCTACCAGATAATGTGGGAACAAAAGACTCTACCACAAGAGTTCAAAGACGCCTCCATCATCCACCTCTACAAGAGAAAGGGTAATAGGCAGTCATTCGACAATCATCGTGGCATATCCCTCCTATGCATTGCTGGCAAGATTCTGGCTAGGGTGCTTCTAAACAGATTACAACATCACATAGAAACTGGCCTACTTCCGGAAAGTCAATGCGGCTTCAGACAGGGTAGAGGCACGGTTGACATGATCTTTGCAGTCCGCCAACTCCAAGAGAAATGTAGAGAACAAAACTCAAATCTCTATACTGCTTTCATAGACCTGACTAAAGCTTTTGACAATGTCAGCCGTGAAGGCCTTTTGCAAATCATGTCCAAATTCGGCTGCCCTGACCAATTTATAACAATGGTGTATCAATTCCATGATAACATGCAAGCAAGAGTTCTAGACAACGGAGACTACTCCAAGCCTTTTCCTGTCTCAAATGGCGTGAAGCAGGGCTGTGTGCTGGCTCCAACACTCTTCAGCTTAATGTTTACCGCCATGCTGAAAGATGCCTTTTGCAGAGAAAGCTTTGGAGTTGACATACGGTATCGCACAGATGCAAGCTTATTCAATGCCCAGAGACTCAAGGCAAGGACCAAGGTAAACTTCGACTGCATCAGAGACCTGCTATTTGCAGATGACTGTGCCCTAAACGCTGCAAACGAAGAAGACCTTCAAAAGAGCCTGTCCCTCTTCGCTAATGCCTGCACAAATTTTGGACTCACCATTAATGTAAAAAAGACAGAAGTGCTGCACCAACCTCCTCCAAATAAAGCTGTTACAGAACCAGACATTCTCATAGATGGCCAGAAACTAGCAAATGTCAAAAAATTTGTCTATCTGGGAAGCACCATATCAGCAAGCGCCAACCTAGATGATGAGGTTGACTTCCGTATTGCTCGTGCCAGTGCTGCCTTCGGCAGACTTCAAGAGCAAGTGTGGCAAAGGAGAGGACTCAGTTTAACCACAAAACTGAAAGTCTACAGTGCTGTAGTTCTTCCGTCACTCCTATATGCATCAGAGTCATGGACCTTGTACTCCCGCCACACCAAAAAGCTAAACTCCTTCCACCTACGCTGTCTAAGGAGTATCCATAAGGTGCGTTGGTCTGACTACATACCAGACACAGAAATCTTAAAGCTGTCCAACATGCACAGTATTAATGCGACAGTAAAAAGGTCCCAACTACGATGGGCGGGTCATGTAGTCCGCATGCCAGAAAATCGCCTTCCCAAGAGACTTCTGTATGGAGAGTTATGTACAGGAAAGCGCTCCCAAGGCGGCCAATACAAGCGCTACAAAGACACCCTCAAGAGCTCTCTCAAGGAGTGCGGTATCGACATTCATGGCTGGGAAGCACTAGCTCAAGATCGCTCTTCATGGCGAGAAGCTGTGAGTCTCGGAGTCTCAAGTTTTGAAGCAAGAAGAGTGGCCAGTGCGATAGAGCGCCGAACCAACAGAAAGCAGAAAGAAAAAGCAGGCCCACCTGCAACTGACAAAACTCACCCATGCCACATATGCGGCCGGCTTTTCAAAGCGAAGATTGGACTATACAGCCATCTTCGAGTCCATAGGAATTGAGAAATGTGCTCATCTTCGAACACGAAGGAGGAGCTATATATATATAGTTCTGTGATATGTTGACGAGGTTTGTTAAATTATGGAATTTTTTGTTTATTAAAAACATATTAATGAATTTGATTGTTAGAAATCTTTTATTTAAAGAATTTTTCACTCACAATAGCAGGTTGTAGAGGTAGTACATTATTAAGTAGAACTAGTTTATCTAGTATAAGAAGACAATATTAGTTGTTACCTCAATTTCCACATATAAAACAATAATAATAATAATAGGCTTGTCTTCGAATCCGAAGATTAGTAAGGAATACAGTGTTTCCCGTGGCTGTGCAGACCCAGCTGTGACCTACATATTTTGCCACATCCAGGGCAAGCGAAACCATTGTCCGCAGGTGGTTGATTTCGATTTTCTTTTCGTCGTCTGCGTTTGTCCTCGGCGGCAGATTGTCTTTTGGTCTCAAATGTGTATCCCGTGGCCTTCGTGTGGGACCTCCAGATGTCTCGTTCCAACGCCGCATTTTACCAGGTGCTCTCTTCTATGTCAGCCAAGGAAAGTTGACGCCTAAGTTGGTCTTTGAAGCGTTTCTGTGGGGCGCCTCTGTTACGTCTACCACCTTTTACCTCACCAAAAAAGACTGCCTTTGGCATACGTTCGTCTCCCTTACGGGATACGTGCCCTGCCCAGCGTAGCTGTCGGACCATAAGAAGTCCCTCTATACTGTCCATACCGGCGTTCGCAAGGACATCGCTGTTTGTAGTGCGGTCCTGCCATCGTATGTCCATAATGGAGCGCAAGCACCTTTGGTGAAAGCGCTCAAGAAGTCTTAGCTGTTTTCTATATAGTTCCCATGTCTCAGAGCCATATAGAAGGGTTAAGAGAACCACCGCCTGGTAGACATTTATTTTTGTAGGTAGGCGGAGCGATTTGTTCTTCCAAGCTCTCGCCTGAAGGCGTCCAAAAGCGCTACTGGCCCTGGCCAGACGGTTATCAACTTCCCTTGAAAGTGAGGCGTCATTTGACACTATGCTACCAAGATATGTGAAGTGGTCTACCACGTTAAGGGGCTGCCCGTTTACTGTGATCCTTGGGGCTGAGTATGTTTCATTGGGTGACTTCTGGAACATGACTTCTGTTTTCCCGAGGTTTATAGATAGACCGAAAGAGGCGGCAGCGTAGGCAAATTCGTTTACCGCGTTCTGGAGGTCATTTTCATTGTGAGCTAGCAGGGCACAATCATCGGCATGGAGAAGCTCCGTTATGACCATTTCCTTTGTTTTTGTGTGAGATAGTAGACGTCGGAGATTAAACACGTTGCCGTCAGAACGAAACCGGATGTAGATGCCTTCATGCAATCGCTGCCTCATTTGACCCAGCATTACGCCAAAGAAGATAGCGAATAGAGTAGGGGCAAGTACACAGCCCTGCTTTACGCCATTTTCTATTTAAAATTGATCAGAAAGAGCACCATTGTGTCTGATTTGGCCTCTTTGTCCAACGTGAAACTGCTTGAGAATGGATAGGAACGTAGGTGGGCACCCCAGCCTAGCCGAAATCCTCCACAAACCATCACGACTGACCTTGTCGAAAGCCTTGGTGAGGTCCACAAAGGCTGCGTACAGGTTTATGTTCTGCTCTTTGCATTTTTCCTGTAACTGTCGCAGATGGGCTAAAACACACATTTTTCGCTATTATCCAAAAAACAGGATGATTTCCCCTTACACTACTATACCTATCGTATCACATACATGTTTTAAACATTTCACAGATCGTGTTATTTTTTCCACTGCCATACATATATTCTATCTTACATTGTAGGTTTTTTTTTGTGTTTTCTTAAAATGGTTTATTCAGATACTTTCGTTTACAGTAACACACAAGACAAACAGGCTGACGATGTAGGTCATGTAAAATTGGCATGATCTACTTTACTTCGGTGAAGGTTATTGAGGTGTTGTATATAGTTCAAGATTAAATACACTGTTCATTGTAATATACCTGCTGGAGTTCATAAATTATAGAGTCATAGTTGCAGATATAAGAGCATTAGCGAAACAACAACAGTTTTTCATGTTCTTTACAAAGAGCGAAGAACCAAAATTGTTTATAGCTTTCACTGATTGTGTTGATGTGTGTACCAGTTGACAGATCAGGCATTCCCATCACCACCCTACAATACTGTTGAGTATTGAAGGTTAATGAGAAGTTGTGAACAGTTCATATTCACATACATTGTTTATTGTAGTATATCTGCTGGAGTTTTTTTTTTTTTTAAATGGTTTATTCAGATACTTTCGTTTACAGTAACACACAAGACAAACAGGCTGACGATGTAGATCATGTAAAAGTGGCATGTTCATTGTAATAGACCTGATGGAGATCATAAATTATAAAGTCATTGTTGCAGATACAAGACAAAAGACAATCAGCCAATAATAATAATGTGAATGTTAGTAAAATGTATCCACAACATTCATGATAATTAATGAGTTTGCAATTTTTACATGTGGTTTGCATTTCAGTGACTATTTTTTTATTTTCTTTGACCTAATCCTACAATTGATCAGGTTACTCATTGTGGATATGTACATATGGTAAATAGCACTAGGTTTACAGCCTCTCTATCATCATTCTAATCAAACTCCATTTGAGTGAGGGTCTGTGAGGCTGATATCTATACAACTAAAGGCCTAATGTTTCTGGTTTATCTATTAGTATATGTCAGGAATGGACGTCTAATAGATGTTGACTGCAGAGCTAGAGAGAAGGATCTTAGCAATGGAATTGAGATGCCACAGAAAGATTCTAGGTATCACATATAAAGACCGCATCACAAACCAAGAGATTAGAGACAAGGGTTACTGCAGCCATTGGAGCCCACGATGACCTATTATAAAAAAACAAAAAACAACACAGACTTTATGGTTATATTACAAGCTCGCAAAGACCTTCCTTCAGGGAACAGTAGCAGGTAAAAAAAGAAGAGGCAGACTGAGAAAGCGATGGAAAGACAACATAAAAGAATGGACGGGCCTGCAATCGAAAAAGGCTCTAACTAAAGGGAAAGAGAGAGAGGAATGGAGAAAGACGACATAATCTTGCATGGTGCCCCAAAGGTCCAACAGTCTAAGGCATAGGCGAAGTGAAGAGGCACTATATAATGATGTATACGACAATGCTTTAGAATAGTTTTAGACTTTTAAGAAGTTTATTAGGAAATATTTTTTTTGAATTGAAATCACGACGTGTTGGTTTAAATAGAATATATTTTTAAAATATTAAAACAATTTATTGGTACAAGCCATAATGCCCATAAAGCCAGTCCGCCCCTGACCACGGGGAGGCCCGGTCAGGGCGCCTTAAATGCTCCCAGGCTTTGCGTCGATTTTGTATTTGTCTCGACATCTAACCAAAATGTCCATTTCAACAATTTAGATTGTCGCCACAGCTGCCTGGTCGAGCGGTTTGCACACTGGATTGTCGTTTGGATTTATCGATGGTCCCGGGTTCAAACCCTGCCCACTCCCATCCCCCGTCGTCCTGCGGGAGGTTTGGACTAGGAAGTAAACTATCTTCAACTCTGAAGGAACATCCGAAACATGTAAAACAAACAAAAACCAGCAAAGGTCTATCCCTTCAGTACTCGATACTCTAATACCAACAGACTAAGATACTTCTAGTACCACAAGCCTTAGATTTCATTTTGTTTTCTCTAGATCCAGGGCCGGGCTTAGATAATGAGAGACCCTGGGTGAATTGAATTTGGTGGCCCCAAATGAAATAGAAAAATAAACAAGATTACAATGACAGTTTGTGTGGAAACAACAAACTCTAAATAGGCCCCAGAAGTGGTCCACCCAGGCAAGTAAAAAGTCAGGTTTTAATATTTTCAGCAAGTACATCAGAATGAAATTCTATCAAAAACAAATGACAGAGAAGAATGGGGAAAGAAGGTTGACGGATCTTGTGTGGTGCCCCAGAGGTCCAGGAGACCAAAGGATAGGTGAAAGTGAAAATAAGTTGTAAACCAGGCCTAACTGATGTCTTATAAAGAATATCTAATCGCTTATGCCTAAGGCCGGCCCTGCTAGAGCCAAAATGTAACATCATAAGTGTAAAATAAATTTAAACAACTATTATTGCTTGTATATATCATTTATTCAGTAGAAAGTTGAAATATATAAACAGATATATCACAATCCAAAAGCATCAATAAATTTGAGAGTATTTTATATTAGCTCGAAATTTCTAGAATTTGTATCACCAGTCCTACGCACCAGATCTCTAGAATGTGAACATGTGTACAATTTATTGTTAAAATGAATCGTTTTTAATCTTGGTAAATAAAAACGTTCGCACAAGGGAATTTGTGCACATCAAAGAAAAAAAATTGATGAATTGTCTAAGAGTTCACATACTGAAGCATATAACATCATTTGATATAGCATACATATTTATATACATAATATTACATAATATAAAAAGTTATGAGGTAATTCATTCAAATTTAAATAAATTTACAAATGTTGTTGTTGAAGATTGCTACATATTAAAAATATGGAGTATTATTTTTGTATGATTATTATTGCTTTTGTATGATAAGTCCCCAGTGCGTCTGTGAAAAGTCCAGTGCGCCCTAGTCAAATCTTTTGCCTGTTTATATTTGGTAATTTTTATAGTGTTGCATTCTCCACCAATACAGCGCTGAGTTTGATAAGAGAATATAAGGGTATCTCGTTAGAGAGAATAACCCCGCACTTTCAACTGTATCTCTCTATAATTTAGAACTTATTTCCCTTATTCCATATCAAACAAAATGAGTACCAGCTACTAACTAATACTAACAATTTTTTTTAGTCTCTACAACAATAAATAAGTGTTCCAAGTTACAACTTGATTCTAGTGTAGAGACAGACAGGCAGAGTGAGTTGATAGAAGCTTTGAAATGACAAAGAAATCTAAAATTAATTTTGAAAAGTTCCTAATGTAGGTCGTATAGATTTATCCTGGATGACTTGGAAGGGTGCTTGTGGAGAGGGAGGGGTCAAATCTATGAATTTATTATGTACACAGTACTATGGACTATAAACAAAAGAAATGGAGTCGTTTTGAATAAGTATTTACCATACAGTAACCAACATGCCAGAGTCTATGTGCTTGCATGTAAATATTATCTGTATGTTTGGGTCACTGTGTAAATAGTGGGTTTCTTTTTTATATGTCAATGCTCCTTCAGAATTACAAATTAGGCAACCTAACACGAACCTAACACGCACCTAACACGAACCTAACACGAACCTAACACGAACCTAACACGAACCCTAACACGAACCTAACACGAACCTCCCAAAGGTCGTCGCGAGATGGCGTTGGGAGAGTTCAAACCCTCGACGATCAGAATGCAGTCCAGAGCGCCTACCAGCAGGCAGCCAACCAAGTTTTCATTGTTTCTAAGAATAATTTTGTTTGTTGAACATAAATATAGGAATTAAAAAACAAAAAAAACAGCACTATAAATATAACAAGGTAGACAATTGGTCAGAATATATATATAACAAAAATGAAGATAACATTAATGTTTGATTATGTCCCTTTGACTAATTTAGCACCCGTAAAGACATTTTCATTGCTAATGTATTTATTTTTTTTTTCTTTTGTAAAGACTTATTTAGATCAAGCATATATAATCGCAAATTTTATCACAAAAATGAAAAACCTGTATTTAATAAATAAACATAAACACATGATGCAATTTACAAAACTTAAAAAAAAAAAAAGTACTCAAGAAAACAAATGTAGATGCCATAAAGTAACACAAAATTTAAATATATTGATCATTTCCATTTCTACCCACCAGTTACTTTAAAATACCACATATTAAAATATAAAATTCAGTTCATAAAAAAAATATTTTTTTTAGTTTAGATAGTTCAGGTGAAACTGCTTTAAATGTGTTTAAAAAAAAGAATTTTATACTAAAATAAGCTCAGGAAGCCTACTCATCATTATGACATCACTTTTCAGTTTGCAGATACATTATTGAATTATTGTTAAATGTTTCAACCCTCTCCTCTTCCATTCCACATAAAAAAAATGTTTAGATTGTTATGACATCAAACCCCCCCCCACACACACACAAACATACACACAAAAGTACAAGCACTTATTTTTAAAAATACATTATATAGCGCCTGTATGCTTGTACAATGTCATAGTACATGTTTATGTTATTCAAACGATACATTGATGTAGTTTTTCTAAAGGAATACACAGGTTCATTAATCAGCTGCTGAAGTACATTGCAGTGTCATTGTCTGGTGTATATGTATCTCCCATTTGCAAATTCTCACAAGACTAAAGAGGCCAATCTATACGCATTCACGGTCACAGATCAAACATGTCACAAGTTGTTCCAGCAATGATCAATTGTTATAGCACATAGAAATGTCAGCATCTGTAACATATTATGTTTAGTATTATACACATCCACATTGCAATTTCTCTTGTGACTTAGGGGAACCAATATTTGGTTCCGGCGGAACTTATCACTGATAGGAAGAGGGCAAAGGCGAGTAACTGGCGCTTCGATAGGCTTGATGGCTACCCAACAAGCAGATGGAATACTCTGGATTCAGACGTCTGTTTCCTTACTGCTGTACCCTAACGGAGGAAACGCTCCTGTAGGAAACCCAGAGGTAGAATCAGGAACCTCTGACCCAGCATGGAGCACACAACGCTATATCCTGGTACAACCTGCGAGGCCACTGATATCAAACTATATCGGCATTTCAAGTTCCCTGGATAGATAAACTGCGTGAAGAGAGATAGGGTGGGCTTATGTGTTGTTAACATCGTTCAAACCGTGGTTAATGTCCTTGCATTCATCTCATCTCCATGCGTCGTTTAGCGACGGAAATTTGGCCATAGATGTTGTATTCTCTTTCTTAAGCCTGGTACTGTACCATGTAGGATTAAACGTAGTCTCAATCCAGCGTTCTCAACTTGTTTCGACGTTTATAATCTCGACAAAATGAAAGTTTCCACGACCAAAAAAAAAACAAGAATAATTTTCAAAATAAGTTAGTAAAATGTAGAATTGAGAGACACAACACATAATAGAAGCAAGATGAAATGTAATCCCTGTCAACCAGTCACAAATGTTACATAAGCAAACATGATGTCACTTTAGTTTTTTCATTAGATCAAGATGTGAATACATGTTTTAACGTCTATTGAAATCAGATCATGATTTTGTTTTATATTTTATTTCCAGCGTAAAATTTAATTTGTGCATCTACCAGATGTCATGTAGATCGTAAGAACATCGGCTGTAAAAGATAATTGTATTTTATGTGTTTAATCCAAGGGTTTGGTTTCAAGCAAAAGTTGAATGTTCTCGTGTGCAGCGAAAATGTTTGTTTGTAAAAATGTTTTACATGTTCCGGATGTTCCTTCAGAGTTGAAGATAGTTGCCTTCCTAGCCCAAACCTCACGCAAGACGATGGGGGATGGGAGCGGGTATGATTTGAACTCGGGACCATCAATAGATCTAAACGACAGTCCAGTGCGCAAATCGCAAGTTTTGCTTTACAGTCGAAAGAAAATTAACTTGGTAACTAGTCCTACATACAATTGCAAGTTCAGTAGTCCAGTGTACAATCGCATGGCCAATTGTCCAGTATACATTAGCATGGCCAGTAGTCCGGCATACAATAGCATGGCCAGTTGTCCAGCATACAATAACATGGCCAGTTGTCCAACATACAATTGCATGGTCAGTAGTCGTGCATACAAATGCATTGGAGGCATTCGAGCATGACGACCTGCACATCTTAAAGTACAGCCCTGAAAAAAATGGGCGTCAGATAAATATTGGTCTCATTTCGTTTGAAATAAAAACGTGAAAAGCTTTATTTATAATAAAATAAAATATTCACCGGGATGTTTACCAAATGAAATACAATTTGTTTTCATTGCGTGGAAGTGTTTTCCCACACTCAATGTCATGAGCAGTAGCATGACGCAGACGTCTTTTTATTTGTTGACTTTTTGGTAAAGAATTATTTTCACGACTTTCCAATAACCTTGACAAAGAACTCAACCAGACGACAGAAGATCGTCATCATCGTCCGTGACCTTGCCCCGAAGTTTGAGCTTAATCTCAAGGTCGTCACTCGCACTAAGTTTGTTCTCCGCACTGCAGTTGTGCTTGACGATGAAGGGCGGTGTGGGTGGTCGTATGATGTGGCGCTCTTTGTGGCTCAGACCCAGAAACCGCAAGAGCCGCCTCTTGAAGCGGGGAGCCCAGTTCTCCCTCTTTGTGATCTCAAAGCTGTCAGAGTTGGAGAGCCTGGTGGATGACCTGTTGTTAGGCCCAGTGCTGGACGAGGCTCGATTGTGTAATGAGGTCCGTTTAAAGCTGGACAATACGAAGGATTTGGTGGCCACACTATCCCGCCGTCTTGTTTGGCGAGACCAGATACTTCGTATCTCTCCATGAACCTGTGGATCAGAAATATTTTTTTCTTCAGTAATATTGACTACATTAAAATGTAATAGATTTTTTTTTTGGCGCTACACATTTTTTAAACACTTTTTTTTCCTAAATATTGAATACAATAATATTGTCGTACCATAACGCAAGAAAACCGAACAATGTGATGAAGACTTCAGAGGCAAACGAAACCTTAAGTAGCCTCGTTGTCGAATTGAAACGACCTTAAATCTATCAGTACGAACCGAAACGGAGTCTGACTGTATACGATGGATTCGATTCCTATCTCCGATCCCGAGCTTTTTTCCCAAAAAGAATAAAAAAACCTTTGGTTAATATCTATAAGTGTGTTCGAGGTGTTAAAGACAGATTATTGTATTTACATTTAAAATTTCATGAAACTAATATAATATGAACATTTAAAATATTTATACTAAAAAAGGTCGATACTTTATTAGTTTAGACAAATTACATGTATTTTATTTATTGCTTTTATTTCTACAAATGACATATGCTTGAAGAATACATGTTTATTTAGTAGAAAAGAATAAAGAAAATGCGCGCGAGACTTAACTTCGTGCAGAAATATTCCTCAACCGGCTGTCGAGATACATCATAGCTAGTGATGCAATAACTACGGCCCGAGTCGAGGGTAATATGCGATACGTGTAACTGTGCTATTAGGCCATTTAAAACTCCTGCCGATAGAGTTTAATCAAGCCTTTTATCTCCCTTTAACCACCTGCCCACCATGTTTACTGGAACCTCATCGACTCAGTTTCATTGACTTGACGAGCTCTATCTGGTGGCAGTGCGGCATGCGACACGTAGGTCAGACATTTATTTGGGCCCATACCTAACAGGGTGGGCCACCTCTGTGTAAATGAAACATATAAAGGAGTTCAACTAATGATGGTGAAAACATGGACCAAAAAAAAAAATCCCATTGGCTCTTTACAGATTGCAAAACCGCGAAATCTGATTTGAATGGTTGACCTTACTCTCTAACAACATTTTGGTGAACTTTGACCTACCTCTTCGTTTAAAAAGCAGAACAACAAAGCCAAGAGGAAACCCTGAGAGAAAAGAAAATGCGAAAAAATAATCATGTAATTAATTTGCAAAATATCTAAACTAGAAATAACAAATTAGTTCGATTAGGAATATTTGTGCCAGTTGTGCTTATTAAGCACGATGTCAAGCTTTCAGCTTTCTCAAGGCACTATGATCATATCACTTGTGTGGACCAGGTTATGAGTTGGTGGGAGAAGGTTGGAACGAGAAGCTATTTAGAAAAATGTTTGCATGCTGACTGGGTCTCCATACACAGGGATGTCTATTCCATCTGGACCTGTTGTACGCAGCTAGGCTGTGACTGCGAGATTAGTTAGGGAGAGGGAATCCATTTCATCTTGTGCAAATGATGTAAAGCAGATATGTATCTATGACTGACTGTTAAAGAGAGGTGTCATGTGACTATGATATTGAAAAACCGGCCCTACGTCTCCAACGTTAGTCAGGTGCCCATTGGAAGAAAGGTTCTTAAACAACGGCAAAGGTCAAGTTCCATTAAAATAGGGCCACTTAAACAACGGCAACAGGTTAAGGTCATATTAGATAGGGCTTCTTAAACAATGGCAAAGGTCAAGTTTCCATTAAAATAGGGCCACTTAAACCATGGCAAAGGTCAAGGTTCC
>JADKLZ010064767.1:0-31433 GCA_021533235.1 Biomphalaria straminea | reverse complement strand
GTCGCCGGCCCTGGTAAATAGCGGCGTATGCTATGCCGCCGGTCAACTAGTACTAATTATAGTCCATTTAATCAAATTAACATTCAAATTTGTTTTTCTAAAGCATTGTTACATGTGTGCAGCTATATTCTTAATATCGCATAAATTAAGGTCAATTAGCCTTTTTTTTTTATCTCCATTCATAGTATTTTTCATTCATGAATTCACGCATTTTTACTTATAACAAGCAAATGGGAAGATCCCATTGCGCAACATGGTGTGAATGGGAAATAATATATCCAAATCCGCACTATTTTCATTCACAAAATAGCATAGCATATTTTTTTTTTAATTTAAAAAGATTTTAATAAGGTCCGGAAATTTTCAGAACTTTTTCGACCGGCGGCATAGCATTTAATAACATTTCAGGAGATTTCCAGGGTGCTCCTGGTAAATCAAGAGGCCGCGGGAAATCTGTTATGTTTTATAAAATGGTTCAATTTAATCATTTATATACCTAAAAAATTAGCACGGGTCCAAAGAAAGTTCGGGACCCACTGTGGTCGCATATGTTGCAGTGCCTAAGGCCTGCCCTGGAAAATAGCGGCGTATGCTATGCCGCCGGTCGACTAGTAATATATATTCCTCAAAGTAAGAGTTCAAACGAGCAACACGCAACAAGTAATTTGAAATATCCCATGGCGCACGCACGCGGTGTGAATGGACCCAATCCGCACTATTTCATTCACAAAATAGCATAGACATAAAATAAATATAGACTGGAAAAAGGAAGTAACTTCGTGTACCTTGAAAACACATGTATATATATCTACTATTGAATTATGATTTCTAAATTATGAAAAAAAATAAAAATTGCATGATCCTCAGTCTTAGAGATTAAACACAATTTATAGACATAAAATAAAGTAAACACAATTGTAATGCACAAATTTTTGTTTCATAAAACTCTCTTTTGAATTTGTGTAGCGAATGGAAGGGAGGTTAAAAAAGTGGAAGCCGGAAGAGATTATATTGTGTCGTAAGACTCTTGAAACTAGAACGACAATTCACAGATAGATACTACTCTCAGGTTTGACTTTAGCGCGGGAAATCTGTTATATCATGTTATAAAATGGTTCAATTTAATAATTTATACACCTAAAAATTAGCACGGGTCCAAAGAAAGTTCGGGACCCACCCCTGTGGTCGCATATGTTGTTGTATTTTTTTATTCATGAATTCACTTATAACAAGTAAATGGGAAGGTCCCATGGCTCGATTATGGAACTTCTCTTCGCAGATATAGTTTTATGCTTTAGCACATGAACATACCAATTATAGTCCATTTAATCAAATTAACTTTCAAATTTGTTTTTCTAAAGCATTGTTACATGAGTGCAGCTATATTCTTAAAATCGCGTAAATTAAGGTCAATTAGCCATTTTCATAGTATTTTTCATTCTGAATTCACGCATTCGCTAAAGGCCTACTTATATCAAGCAATTGGGAAGATCCCATGGCGCCGCATGTTGTGAATGGGAAATAATATATCCAAATCCGCACTATTTTCATTCACAAAATAGCATAGCATTTTTTTTTACTTTAAAAAGATTTTAAAATGTCCGGAAATTTCCAGGACTCTTTCGACTGGCGGCATAGCATTTAATAACATTTCAGGAGATTTCCAGGGGGCTCCTGGTAAATCAAGAGGCCGCGGGAAATCTGTTATGTTTTATAAAATCTTATCTTATATAATACAGACGTTACTTCAAAAAAGAATATGATTACGCCCTACGCGTCATGGATTCAGTCATGCACCAGTGACGTAAATTCTGCCAAGTCACTGGTTTTCCTGGCTTGCTCAGGCAAACCATTCTGCTCAGGCAAACCAAATGGTTCAATTTAATAATTTATACACCTAAAAATTAGTACGGGTCCAAAGAAAGTTCGAGACACACTGTGGTCACATATGTTGTAGTATTTTTTATTCATGAATTTACTTAAAACAAGTAAATGGGAAGATCCCATGGCGCAGCGCGCGGTGTGAATGGAAATTGGTTATCCAAATCCGCACTATTTTCATTCACAAAATAGCATAGACATAAATAAATATAGACTGGAAAAAGGAATTAACTTCATGTAACTTGATTTAATAATTTATACACCTAAAAAATTAGCACTGGTCCAAGGAAAGTGCGGGACCCACTGGGGTCGCATATGTTGTAGTGCCTAAGGCCTGCCCTGGAAAATAGCGGCGTATGCTACGCCGCCGGTCGACGAGTCATATATATTCCGTTTGTTTATACAGAGTTATTTTTAGTTACATAGCAATATCTATATATATAATCCTCTAAGTAAGAGGTCAAACACACAAAAGTTCAAACACACAACATGCCAGCGGCAAGTAAATAGGGAAGATCCCATGGCGTACGCACGCGGTGTGAATGGACCCAATCCGCACTATTTCATTCACAAAATAGCATAGACATAAATAAATAAATAAATATAGACTGGAAAAAGGAAGTAACTTCGTGTAACTCTTGAAACTAGAACGACAATACACAGATAGATACTACTCTCAGGTTTGACTTTAGCGCGGGAAATCTGTTATATCATGTTATAAAATGGTTCAATTTAATAATTTATACACCTAAAAATTAGCACGGGTCCAAAGAAAGTTCGGGACCCTCTGTGGTCGCATATGTTGTTGTATTTTTTTATTCATGAATTCACTTATAACAAGTAAATGGGAAGATCCCATGGCTCGATTATAGAACTTCTCTTCGCAGATAGTCCATTTAATCAAATTAACATTCAAATTTGTTTTTCTAAAGCATTGTTACATGAGTGCAGCTATATTCTTAAAATTGCGTAAATTAAGGTCAATTAGCCATTTTCATAGTATTTTTCATTCATGAATTCACGCATTCACTTTACTTATATCAAGCAATTGGGAAGATCCCATGGCGCAGCATGTTGTGAATGGGAAATAATATATCCAAATCCGCACTATTTTCATTCACAAAATAGCATATCATTTTTTTTTTTACTTTAAAAAGATTTTAATAATGTCCGGAAATTTCCAGGACTTTTTCGACCGGCGGCATAGCATTTAATACCATTTCAGGAGATTTCCAGGGGGCTCCTGGTAAATCAAGAGGCCGCGGGAAATCTGTTATGCTTTATAAAATGGTTCAATTTCATAATTTTTACACTTAAAAATTAGCACGGGTCCAAAGAAAGTTCGGGACCCACTGTGGTCGCATATGTTGCAGTGCCTAAGGCCTTCCCTGGAAAATAGCGGCGTATGCTATGCCGCCGGTCGACTAGTTTATATTAAAAGGATAATTTTTTAAATCTACCGATAGAGCAAAGTCTACACATTCTATTTGTTCGCATTTTTATTGCATTTCGAACTTTTCTTCTTTTGTTCATTTAAATTATCTTATGCTGAGACTTACCAAAGACTTTCTAACCCATAGGAGGACAATAGAAGAGCTAAAACCTCACCAAGGAGGACAAGACAAAGTGAACGTTAAAAACTAGGCTTACAATTTAAAGAAAAATGTTAGTAAGTACTAGGCTCTAAAATTAATTACCGGTATTATGTTTACAAGCACTTTTTTTTCAATGGTAAAATGAATAGCATTGAAGTTTTGTTTAACACGATCAATTAACTTTTGTTTTCAACGATCATCACAACAAAATGTGTTTTCAGCTTTGTCAATATCTAGTCAAGTGATTCCTCCTTAGTAGTCGAATATGTTTTGATAACATAATAGAACTATTTCCTTTCGCCTTTCATTCAACACAATATGAAACATCTTTTATATCAAGCTTTTACTTGAACAGATAAGTTGTACAAAGCATGTACACTTAGACAGTCATAACTAAACATACTCTACACTTTAAAGAACAAGCCTAATATCATAAGAAGTTGCAAAGGGAAAAGATCGTCTCTCGAGACGTAATATATATATATGTTGAAAACGAAGTCGCTAAAAATATTGAGTTAAAGTTATTTCTACTTTTTCAAATTTGAAATCCTGTAAAGGAAACTTGAAGTTTGTATTTTCTAAAGTTATTGTAAACTTTTAAATCTTAGGATGAAAAAAAATTTCTTTTCAAGTTTTTGCATCGATCAATATACTTTTCGTAAAGTTGCTTTTTTTTATTAATCTTCCTCTTGAAACTACCACTATAACGTTAAAAGGTTTCCATTAAGAATAATAAAAGCTGTTTATTTTTCTTCGTCTGTCTCTGTCTCTCTCTCTCTCTCCTGTACGGATCCTGGAGCCCAACGTCAAAATCTAACTCAGATTTGAATTTAGAAGAGGAAAGAATTACAATATATTCTAGAACCAACATTTTAGACCAGTGATTCCCAAAGTGGTCCATGAGGACTTCCAGGGGTCCACGAAAGTGAAAAAAAGAATTGGGGGTCCATGACATCCAAATAGGGGTCCACGAGAGTGGATCTCATTTAAGAAGGAATTGAGTTTAACATAAATCTCACATTAATGGAATCACCTATTATGTCATACAAACAGGGGCGGACTGGATATCAAAATCGGCCCGGGCATTACCATCTAACCCGGCCCACAAATGGCGAGCCATATTATATGTCTAAGCCTAATTATATTCAAAGTATTTTAATAGTAAAAACAAATTTAAAGTTAAATAAACGACGCATGCTTGATTACGTATTGTATTATATTTATACATGAATGCGGTCTGAACATTATTTACAGTACAATAATGAGTTTGAAATAAATATTTATCATTAAATGTTTTTGGAATTATTTTTTTTATACCGAAAGACTAGAGAATGACTATTGTTTAGATAGGCACTTAGGCCTACTTTACTGAACGTGAAAAGCGCTTGCTTCTGTATACATTTGATTTGTATATTCGGGGAATAAGAAGATCCCTCATCAGCGCACTACTCCCTGCCACATCGCTTATAATAGTGTCCAAATCAATTTCTTGTAATACATCTTTATTTACAGCCATAAGCATAAAATCTTTGAAGTGTTCTTGTGTTATGGCGCTACTCAGTCTATTCTTTACACATTGCAATGTGCAGAAACTTCTTTCACAAGCTACTTGACTACATGACAGCGAAAGTACACATTTATAAGCCAATCCAATTACGAGATATGCTTCAGTCAGAAAATTGTACCTTTTTAAAATTCGGTAACAGCAATTTGGACAGTTAGTACAAGACAAACAGACTTTGTTTTCAACTTCCATATCACTTTCACCACAACAGTCATCGTTCTGTTCATCTTTGTTGTTTCCCACACTTATATTCATCCAATGGTGATGTTTTCAGCTTGTCCCACTGCTCAGCTAGACTCATCAATTCGTTACGTAAATTTTCTGCAGTAGCCGTGGAATCAAATAAGAGCAACTTCTTGCTAGGTTCTTTGAAATCTGGTGGCTCAAGTCCTTTTAGCTTTATGTCGTTGAAATGTCTCAAATCAAGGCGTGCGAGGTCTGCATTAAAGATATTTGACATGTCAAAAACGTCTTTATAGACTGGAAATAACTGTGTCTATGATAACGTTAAAAACTTGAACTTCATAACTTTTTGGAGCGTCGAGAATTCTGTCACCATTTTCCTGCTCTCGTGACATTCGCTTTTTCATTCTAGTCTTTTTCTCTGGTAAACGTTCTTCTATTTCGAAGTCCGACTCTTTATCTTCAATTTTCGTACAAAGTCATCTGCTGGTTTCTTCACCCCTTCAAAATTATTTCTTAGAGTCTTCATTTTGGTTTTTGTTACACGCACTATGTTATACACTCTCATAATATCCATTCCATTTGTTTGAAGGTAATTTGAAAGAGGTCAGTTCAAAGAAGTCCAGGAAAACAAATGTTTTCAAAATGGTTTCATATCTCAATAAAGCATCTTTGAATGCCAGGGCTTTTGTTCTCGTGTCTGCTTTAGATGTGCTATTCTTTTCAATTTTGTCAAGTACTAGAATAATAGGCCTACTAATGTACATAGATGACTCTTTCCTTGAGAGTGACCCAAAGATTTCAAAGCCGCATCTTTGGACCACCATCGTATTTCTCCTATTGTATTTAGTCTATTGTATGACACCAGATCTTTATTATAAGAATTTCTGTCATTATTTACCTCGGACTCTTTGTCTTTGTAACTTTATCAACAATAGAAAAAAAAAAGGGTTTATGTTCTAGATTTGGTAGGCCTCCTATTTTACAATTACACAATAATATTTTTTTTCTTTGTAAGCTTTAAGTGTAGTATTTTAGATATGTTATTAAAAAAAAATAAACAAAAAGAAAGCTTACTCTTTCTTTACAAATGAAGAAAGTCGCCTCTATACACAGATTGATTTTTTTTTTTTTGCGGTTTGCAGTAGGCCCTATTAGGCTTCTGTGTACTGAAGTTATTTCTTATTCACTGTTGTTTAAGAGGTAATTGTCGCCCCTATTTTGTTTTCTGCGTTACATCAATGTTTTTTAAAACTGAACCTCTCTCTTCCCTCTTGTTTTGGCAACTTTGTCAATGGAACCATCAAAAGACGGGTGAGGGAAGGAGCTAAAACAAATGCGTGCGCCATCAAACGTACATGCCGACCAGCAAAACGATCAGTCCAAACGCAGCCTCGAAGAAATCAAAGCGGACTTGAAGCTTATGCCGCTGGTACATTGTAAGGTCTTGCAGCTGATTTTAAATACAGTGTATGATGTTGATTTTTTTTTATTCTAGTTGATTTTTTTTTAAAGGTGTATCTGTATTATGCTGCTGTCATTTTATTATTAAAAGTAGTCTTTTTGAAAAAAAAAAAAAAAGATTGGTGGTGACCCGACCGGCCCATTTGGTGGCGGCCCACCGGGCATTTGCCCGTTTGCCCATATAGCCAGTCCGCCCCTGCATACAAATATACATTATTTATACTTTATTATACCTAGACCATTAAATATTGTACATACTATTGGAATGAAAAAAAACATATTTTAAATTTTAATACCTCATTTAAATAGCTCAATTTGGTCTAGAGATAACTAATATTTAACATGGCTGAATCTAAATATAAAATAGACGGTGGTGTTAATTTTCAAAATTGTTTTCTTCTTTTCTCGTCGAACTTATATTGCCTATGTGTCTTTTATTTAACATTTTATGTAATGACACCATGAAACCACCTAAGCTGGAGGATCGTTGGAGACAAAGCCACCCTGATGAGATTTGAAAAACGAATGAACACTCCATGATAAAGTTGAGAAAAGATCTACAATTGACAAAATATTTGTTTTCAAATTTTAAGGAAAATATAATCGTCTTGAAATATCTTGCAAAATTATGAAAATGACATACAATAGGCGAAAAAAAAATGAATGATTTAGCCAGTTTTTAAAACTATTTTGTACACAAACCTGCATCTGATATTTGCTAAGAATTATATAAGCAACTTATAGTTCAAAGGTCTATAGATGAACTGAGTTGTGCCTGTCATGAAGCATTTTTGAACACATGTTTGTTTATTTATGGATAAAGAAATTCACGACAAAATTTCGTTTTGTAAAAACTGATAATTGACAATAAAGTCGAACACATTTGATGTTTTGAATGAATCGTTCGAAGAAAAAGCAAACCCTGTAACAATTATATCAGTAGTAATAAATGGAGCAGTAGTGGATCTTGATTGCAGGAATATCTTCAATTTTTTTATCAACGCAGTTATGAGGAACTAAATACGCAATTACTTGCTCAAATGTGAAGAGAAAATGACAAGAACATTCATCAGTTGAATCACAAAGCACCAGGACAGGACAAAATTACAGCAGAAATAATTCACAGCACAAAGGAGTGCATGATGTAGACCTATGTGTGAAAAAATGTTTTATTTAATTTAATAACTATATTTGCATTGTGTAGTTTTGTCTAGTTATAACTTTAACAAAAAGAAATGTAGACTGTACAGCGTTAAGTATTTGAAATTGAAATTCATTACTTCCTTGTCAAACAAGAGAGTGTTAATGTGCCATTTGTTATGATGCAGTGCTCCTATTTCTTAATGTGGTTCTCATAGAGCTCATTACTTATAACGATCTTAATTTTTTTTTTCTCCATTGGGCCACTCAATGAGTATTCCAGCTCCTTCGTTTGTGGTGGCTTTCTGAGAACAATCCATGAAAACTCTGTTAGGGCAATGGTATTGTAGAAGAGTTCACTAAATTCCTGAGCTCTGTTGGAATGTAGCTAAATATTTCTTTCTTCTAATGTAAGTCATTACAAACAACATATTTCTGCAAACAATATATTTCACTATACAGCTGGCCGAGTCAACCTTGTCTGGTAATGATGTATTTTTTTATTCAAATTTTTATGGCTCAAGAACTCCACGAAAAACATTTCTTTGTGAAACGTTTTACTAAAACAACAAATCTCTATATGGGAAATAATCTCCGTAGCAATGGAAGTCGAGCTTGCAAACCTTTAAAAACAAAAAGTTCCCAATGTGTTTAGTGATAGTAAATGATACATATTAACTGTTACATAATGGGTTTCAATTTCAATTTGGTTAATAAATGTATAGTAAAAAAAATGAATGTAACTTAAAATGTATTTTTTTAAATTACTTTTTCACTCCTCGTGTCACTGGTTGGAAATTATTAAAACAAAATGTGTAATTCGAAATTGATGAATTTTCAAAAATTCAATATAACTTAAACAGGGGGTCCACGGAAAACCAGAAAACTTGTCAAGGGGTCCACGAGACAAAAAAATCTGGGAACCACTGTTTTAGACACATACAGATCTAGGTATTGTAAAATACTAAAGACTGAATCATTTTTTTCAAACTAAAATGCTGCACTTATTTGAATAACTGATTGTTGAGCATCTCTTTAATGACACACAAGTCCTGGGTTCGATACCCATACTAAACAATTTTGTCAAGGATGAATTAAATATAGATGTTAAATGTTTTCTTGGAGGTTCAGCGAGTACCGATTTAAATTATTCCGATATCGAATTCCAGCGATGGTTGATTTTGAAACCAATACGATGCCAGTGCCCAGACATTCTCATCGCATGACCTCAAAACCATCCATTCGAATTTTGTGTTGTTATAACTTAGGTAGGCACTCAACGAAAGGCAGTAGTTAACAATGAAATAGATCTTTATTAACAGTGCAAACACATTACAGGCGTCAGTCTTCCAAGAGTCTTTCTAGTAATTATAACAGTCCTCTCACCAGCAACCTGAACGTGGACCAACGACAGCTTTCCCAGCCTCGCTCCAGGTCCCTTCCACAACCTTCAGGCAGCACAAACGTTGGCTTCTAACTTGTCAACAATGTAGACTCTCTTCTATCACTGATGCACTCTTCTTTCCTCTCTCCTAGTCTTTGTTCACAATGCGCTCTGGCGCACCACAAGCACTGGTGCAAGGTAGGGTTATAACAGTATTTTCTTTTCTTGCGGTGGTTGATTTTGAAACCAATGCGATGCCAATGCCCAGACATTTTCATCGTATGGCCTCAAAACCATCCATTCGAAGTTTTTTTTTCTTTTCTTGTGTGTTGATAGAAAATTTATTTTCATCTTTTTTTTTGGTCTGGCAATTAATTCTTGTGGCCAATACGTCATTTGAGGCTTTGCAAGACAATGTACTGTAAAGTTTTGATCTACATTTTAGATGTTTGGTGTACAGTGGAAAATAATCGAGAAATATTTGCTTTTATACTTTGTGTAAGATTTTTGTTTTGTTTTCGTGAGTATTTATATTGCAATAAATTTGTTTTGATTTTGTTGGCACTTGTAGGCCTACGCATTCTGTCTCACAGGAATGGATCGTACTTGGATAGTAATTTCAAACCAGGATATTTCTTTGAATTTTACTGCCAATTCTTCTTGAACAATGAGGCATGAGTTCGAATCCCGACTCTAGCAGCGTTGTGTTTGCTCAGCGGTTGGGGTTAACCCTAACCCTTCTGCCAGATACCCCCTCCTCTCACTGGTCCACAAAAGAGATTTGACCATTACTAATTAGTAACAAAAAAAAAACACCAATATAAACGTGTCCATAACCAGAGCATTGAATATTGAAATAACAACTTGTATCGCTTCAAAAAAAATAGTCTAAAAGAACGTTGCCTTCAAAGATTTTTTAAAATTTGGTAAAATTTGATTTAAACTGGTCTACAGGTTATATTTAATTTCATTTAATAGAGAATATAGGACATATGAATTACCAAAACAAATAAATGTGTTTATTTTTATTTATGTAATTACATTGTGTAATTTGTACTCAGTTTGATGCCCCCCCCCCAACTTGATGCCCGTGCGGCCCGTACCACCCGCACATTGCTAGCTACGCCACTGCTGTTTAATGTTTACTAAGGAAAACATGTTCAGTTGATGTTTAATTTGTTTCTAATTTTAAAATCTTAAATGTTAATCTATGTAATAACTAATGATAAAATGTAAGAGACAACACAATTTGAAAATAGGCTCGACACTCATTTTAACTTTGTCCAACAGCAGTCAACGAACTTTATTATAGCGCAAATAAAACAACGAAACAACGAATGTTTTTATTGGGAAGAACATAAGTATATCATCACCGGGTGAAACCCATCCTAGTGAGCCACTGGTTCTACAATTTGCAATTATAAGGGAGTTCATCCTGTATAGTAATAATATATTATAATGTTGGTTAAAACAAACAAATCTATTTTCTAAATCAAGTTTTCATCTCTATTGATTCATATATCATGAATTGATTCCTATAGTGGCCTATCCTGTTATGACAGTTATGTACACTGGAAATGTACGTCACTGGCAAGACATGGCCTAAATTGTGCCGATGTGCCAAAACTCAACTCACACAAAAAAAATAATTTCAAAAGAACATGCTACAAGTGTTAGTATTTAATTATAATACTATGATACTTTATGTTTCTAAATCAATTAATTTGTATTAGGAAATAATACATATAATTCATAAATGTGCTATTACTTACATTTTCCGAACTGGTTTCATTTTTTCCATTTTTGACAATGTTGTCACTTTCAAGCACAATCTATCTTCTATATATATAATCCTCAAAGTAAAAGATCAAACACACAAAAGTTCAAACAAAAACAACAACAACCAACAAGTAAATAGGGAAGATCCCATGGCGCAGCACGCGGTGTGAATGGAAATTGGTGCATCCCAATCCGCACTATTTTGTGAATAAAAATTGGTGTTTATATAATTCTCTTCTTCTCAGATTTTTGTCATAATTTTAAAAGTATTTCCAGATTATTGTGTCGTTAGACTATTGAAACTAGAACAACAATACACAGACAGAGTATACTCTCAGGTTTCACTTTAGAAGTACCTTAATTAATATCACAAAATTACGCAAATTCGTTCATTAGACATGATTACGAAAGGTATTAACTCATCTCTCTATTCCTAGATCTAGATCTAAAACTCGAATTCAATTCTAAGATTATAGAACTTCTCTTCGCAGTGATAGTTTTATGCTTTAGGACATGAACATACTAATTATAGTCCATTTAATCAAATTAACTTTCAAATTTGCTTTTCTAAAGCATTGTTACATAGTGCAACTCTATACTTAATATCGCGTAAATTAAGGTCAATTTGCAATTTCATAACTCCATTCATAGTATTTTTGATTCATGAATTCACTTATAACAAGTAAATGGGAAGATCCCATGGCGCAGCGCGCGGTGTGAATGGAAATTGGTTATCCAAATCCGCATTATTTTCATTCACCAAATAGCATAGACATAAATAAATATAGACTGGAAAAAGGAATTAACTTCATGTAACTTGATTTAATAATTTATACACCTAAAAAATTAGCACGGGTCCAATAAAAGTGAGGGACCCACTGCGGTTCCATATGTTGCAGTGCCTAAGGCCTGCCCTGGTAAATAGCGGCGTATGCTATGCCGCCGGTCGAATCCCAACTTTTAATGTCTTGGAACTATACCCATGCATAGAAGAGGGTTCTGAAAAAAAAAAAAACAACAGAAGCCAGTTACCCTTAGGTAGCTTGTAGTGCTAATCCTGACATAACCTGCGACGCCACTGATTCGAAACTGTATCAGCATCTGACGCTCCTTTTAACATATCAGTTACATGGAAAGGGGGGGGGGGGGCTGCTGTTTGGGCAACATCGTCCCGACCACAGCTTGTGCTTCAAACGAAATAAACTTTAACATTTCAGGCTCTAGTAAATATGTCTACATAGGGCCATAGGCCTACACGTGTCTTCCTATTATGTAGTCTCTGATAAAAAGGAGACATCGATCAGAAGGATTGTTATTTCTAAATCTAGAATAAATTTAGATTTACACAACAGTTATAAAGTCAGCAGTCAAATATACTATTCTTCTGCTATAGGGCCTACATTTATTTATCAGACATAGTCTTCAGAATAGGCTACTATTTGTCAGGGGCTCTTTATTGCATACTAGCCTACATGGCGTAACGCTCACATAATATTTAGTTCAGAATCCTGACCCTCCTTTTTTCCACTTTCAACAAAACTGTTCACATTTCAACGCATCCCCTTTTAGCCCATGAGCTCTACTATCTGTTACGTTGAATCGTTTTAAAACGCCCTACCAAACACACTTCTGGCCAATAAATGACAAGAACACTTCTCTCTACACACTAAAACGTCAAAATGGCCATATCTTTAATTCTCGCCAATAAATCTTCACACGTATTTCTTCTTACCCGAAAGCATTTAATTGTTGATCAGTACAAAATACTTCAAAGCTGCTGCCATCATCTAACATTCATCTGTCCATAGGTGCCAACCCTTTAAAATACCTAAGCATTCTATAGAATGTCCGAAAAGTCCAGGCTAATCGAGCAATGATTTCTCCTTTTCCTAATTTGCCTAGGCAGGGATTTGCTTTTTCATTTTTAGCGGCCCCCGTAAGGGGAAAAGCCGTTATTAGGTTTGTGCAAGATGTCCGTCTGTCACACTCAGGGCGCCAAAACTAGAAGAGATACGAAAAATATTTTTTCACCATTAAATGCGGCTACTTTTAGTTTTCTAAAATACTGATACTTTACTTACTGATACTTTACTTGTAAACACGCTGACTCCTTTGGTTGGAGAGTTGTTGCCCTGCAAAAAACGTTTGCATTATTCCAACACATAATAACAAATTACCGGTATCAACAAACGAGAATATTTTGTGGACTTACTTTGTAATCTTGTTGTTTGTAAAAATACAGTTATAAAATGACGGGGCATGCCTTAATACTTTGCAAATAAATATCCTTTTTTTTCTAACATGAAATTGACTTCACAAATAAAAGTATTCAATATAATGACAAAACAAGGTGTGATAATAATGAGATGGGTGTAAAAATGCACAGTATTAGGCTACATAGCAAGTCTCAAGTTAATTTATATTTTTTTTATTGGAGAAAGAAAAGCAAAAATTATTAACTTTAAATTTTATATTTTAAAAAATGGAATAATTTTTAAAAAAATATAATTTACAAAAGAAATACTTTCTGAACTATTGTTGTTTTCAATTGATATATTTACACTCACAAATGTTTTAAAAATGTTATGTTGCATTCAAACTATTATACATATCAAAAATGTAACATAGACAAATAGACATTTGTTAAAAGATCTCCATCATCTGACTCTTCCAGCTCCAAAGATTTATCTTTGACTTCACCATGTACCACACAAAGGATTTTGGCTACTTCTTTATAACAAGGTCTTTAATGGACATGTCTTTCATTCTTAATGTTTCAATTTGTTTTTGAATTGTTTGTCCTTGCCCACAGCCATAATAACCCCTGGACACTCCAGAAGGTTCAGCTGGATACAATTGAGGACCATCCGTCTCCATTGAACCAATGATGAGGCTAACGGTGTAACAGAACTGTGCAATGTGTGTGCATGTACATAACCAGACACGTTCATTCAGACAGAAGCACCCCCATAGCTATTGCTATCATTTGATGCTTCTGATCTGGCTCTATCTCATCGCCATAGCTATTGCTATCATTTGATGCTTCTGATCTGGCTCTATCTCACCCCCATAGCTATTGCTATCATTTGATGCTTCTGATCTGGCTCTATCTCATCGCCATAGCTATTGCTATCATTTGATGCTTCTGATCTGGCTCTATCTCACCCCCATAGCTATTGCTATCATTTGATGCTTCTGATCTGGCTCTATCTCATCCCCATAGCTATTGCTATCATTTGATGCTTCTGATCTGGCTCTATCTCATCCCCATATATATTGCTATCATTTGATGCTTTTGATCTGGCTCTGTCTATGAGACTGCGGGCATCAGTATTTAAAGCTGCAACAGCTTCTCAGATGTGTCTGTCAATGTTAAGAATCCTTTAATTATCACCAGTTTCATATAATTTAGAAGTTATCAGTTTTTCAACACCAAACACCACACCATCTTTTCCAATGGCTGTTCCGCTGTTTTTCAACTGCTTTTTGTGTATATCTTACCTGAAAAACTCTTCCATCAGGAGAAAACTGTGATGCAGATAAATTGCACCTAATGCCTCTAACACGTAAGTGCTCCCCTGGTAGAATGTACATGAAAACAAACTTGAAACGAATATAGAAATGAGCTTTCCAAATCTCTTTCTAAAAACGGTTTTAACGTATGTGCATAGAATGTGTATATGCATACAAGTTTAAAAACAACTAAACAAAAGGGTTTTCTTTCATGTTACCAGAAGTAACTGATGCACCTTCTTTCATCATAATAAGAGTAGGCATAATAGTGCAATGGGATTTTCGATATATTACCATCCCAGACGTAAACATTCGATGATTCCTTTACGAATCAAAATTACAACAAGAAAAAAAAAAAAAAATTATACGAAGTGTAATTGTATCAATTCGTTTGGATCAGTCATGTCATTAATTTGTAATAGATCTAGACCAACAACAATAAATCTGAGCGAGTAGAAATGTTTTTACCAAGTCTTTTTGTTTAACGCTATTTCATGCTTTTAGCTTTCTCACTACGCTGTGATCCTATCACTTGTCTAGACCAGTTGTGAAGGGGGGAGAGAAAGAACGGGATATCTGGGTGAATTTTAAAGTAATCATTGTTTAAAAGCATTTATATTTTTTTAAAAAAGGGGGACGACTTGAAATCATGTCACAATCCTCCTCAAGCCGTCATGCTAACCACTCTGCTACTGGAGTTTTATGAAGATAGAAGATTGTAGAGTTATCTATTGGTTTCAAAATTGCTTTAAAACGGCGACCTATTAAGGGAACTAATGTCCTTGTTTGAGATACTAAACAAAAAATTAATTATCATTACGGTAGTTAATAATTAATTGGTTATTTAAAAAATTCTTGTGTTGTCAGGTAAAAGAATAAACTTCAAATGTCAGCCCGAGATAGGGTGGGGGAGAAACAACGTGGACAAACTTTTGAACAAACTGAATTGATAGAAACTCTGTAATAAAAGTTGGCCCTACTGTACAACCAAAATTTGATTTGCGAACAACGTCCCGCGTCAACCGAGCTGGCCAACCGCTGACCCTGCCTCACACGCTGTTCAGAAGTCTCAGTTTATTGTGCACATACAACTTTCATTACAAATGTTGAGTACCTGTATAGATTGGCTTTGACAAGGGTAAAGAGCGGTGGTGACGAGGGCTACCATTGAAATGAAGAAATAAGTTCAAACTATGTGTCCGACATCGCGGTGGAATAAAAGCAAAGTCGAATGTATTGAAAAATAATGGAAGCGATTAAAGGAGCCAATATTACGTGTTAATATAATTACGAATCAAAGATCTCATAATAAGTGGATAAGTTGCAGATTGCTTCATTCATGAACAAACATTGATACCATCTGCGGGTACTGAACAAAGCGCTAGTCATTTAGGAACATTTGGTGCAGGGTAAAGAAGACAGCCTGCTGGTGAAGAGGAATTTCCCCTCAAAGCAGTGACTCCAAGCCCTGCAGCTCCATCCACTCAAGCTATTCTATCGCAACAGGTTGGCGTATATCTCTCTACTGGTACCGGTAGTTCTAAGCATTTGGAATACATGATGCTGCACGTAATATTATTAATAGTACTAGGGAACAAATAAAGGCTGGCCAACTCTACACCTTTATTTCTTGGGGATTGTTTACCATCAACTTTCAGGAACGGATTGTGGTCGCAAATTAAGGTACTACTGGTTTGATTTTAGAAACGACATTATCAATTTACTACAGAGTTACTTCACATGACATTATCAATTTACTACAGAGTTACTTCACATGACAACATGTCTATGATTTGGACAATTTCTATAGATTTACTTTCACTAAAGTTGACTGCATGATTTGTTCTGGTGTCATGCCATTAACCTACTCAGTGCGATAGTGTCCACGTTCTTTTTTTTTTGTCCACGTGTTGGGAGAAGGTTACGGTCAATTCAGGATTCGAACTCAAGCCACACGTGATCAGACAAATGTAACGCTGAAAGATTTGAACATTTATGTCACCTCTTTTATTGTATGGAGAGTAATAAATATATGTTTTTACATGAACAAAAAAAAAAAAAAAAAAAACCCTAAAAAAAAAATTTTTAGGAAAAAAAAAAAAAATTTAAAAAAAAAAAAAAAAAAAAAAAAACTGAAACATTATAAACCATATTAGAACAATGGGCCCCAGTTCTATGTACAACTGTGTATGTACAGAATCAATGGAACAAACATCACAGATTGCTTGAGCTTACTTAAGGATAGACACGTTTAGTCTGAGAACCTAGGCAAATAAAAAAAAGTTTAGTTCCAAGTCAAAGTTTGGGCAAGTTAATCAATAACAATAGCTTTACCAAACAAGTTGAATTCCTCAAAAAAAAAAAAATCTTCTCTTAGCTTTAGCAATCTCTAGTGTTATCTAAAACATGGTGAAATGCTGTTCCTCTAATGAGTGTATTTCTAGAGCAAAGATTTAAGACAAAACACTTGCTGGTCAATGTCAGTTCTCTTCAAAACCAATTAGTTCCCCAAAGCCAGGAAAAGTCTTGCCATGTCTAACCAGCAGCATCTGTCACATGTACAGGACGTACCGGAACAAAGAAAACAACCTACTCACCAAGGCAATTAGATGGAGAAACATACACAATTGAAAGAAACACACAAAGCCCAAAAATCTGATCATTATTTCAATGTACTCTGTAAGAAATGTCTACCCAGACAAATATCTGATCATAATTTCAATGTATTCTGTAAGAAATGTCTACCCAGACAAAAAACTGAATCATTTCAATGTATTCTGTAAGAAATATCTACCCAGACAAAAAACTGAATCATTTCAATGTATTCTATAAGAAATGTCTACCCAGACAAAAATCTGATCATCATGCCTACTTCAATGTATTCTGTAAGAAATTTCTACCCAACAAAAATCTGATCATCATGCCTACTTTAATGCTATAAGAAATGTCTACTATATTGTTAAAAGTGCAAGTATTTTTTTTTATGGATGGGACAATCATTTTGTCTACGATTCCATTAGCTATTAGCAACCATTTCAGTGTTTTGTAGGTTTAAATTCTTATTTTGAACTAGGAGTTAAAATAATGCAATGAAACGGTTTCCGCTCACTGTTCTTTAAGACATGACAGTTCCATCATAATGTCTTCAGCTTCAGTTTTGTTTCCTACCATTAGAAATCAAATCACTTTGTACAATGCTGCTAATCAAAACTATTTGTCAAGTATTGGTGGAAAACTACTTAACATTTTGAGATATATATACTGGATAATAGCAGATAAACAAAACAAAGTCAAACATTAATTAGATTGGCTGGTATAGACAAGAATCAAAATTCATGTACAAAAACACTATTACATCTTCAAGTCAATGAAATCTGTCTCATCAGAGACAAACAATTTATAACAAGTAACAAAATAATGAGTGTTAATAGAAAATGGAAAACAAAATTCAAAGTGAATCAAATATTTGCATTACATAAAATTCAGTCACATACTTTATAAATGTTCATGAAATAAAAGTCTTTGAAGTTAAAACAAAACAAACAAAAAAAAACACAATCATTTTTTTTTAAACTTAAACATTCAATAATGGTAATAAAAAAAAATCAAAGACGCTGTCCAAAGAAATTTAATGTATATGTATTTAACACTTATATGGGATGTTATTATGAAAACTATGTGTAAAAAAAAAAAAGAAACTCCTATTAGTAACTATTTTCTCACACAAGCTACTATCATATCCAAACTAAATATGTGTAACAAGCCAAAACAAAAACTGAATTCATTCATTGTAAACAAACAGAATTACCACAACAAAAACACAAGTTTTCATTGTTAATAACTATCAGATCAGAAACACATATTCATTGTTTACAAATACACTACAAATCAAAACCATGTTTTCAATGTCAACATATACACCAGCACAAGAATGACAATCAACCCATGATGAAAAAAAAAACCATGGACAGCTAAATTGTTTGCATTAGTTGAGGAACAAGTCCACATTTTGTATGAAGCTACATTTGAAATTCTTGTTTGTTTCTTGATTCAACTAGAAATGATTTCATCTTTACCCTCCCATGTGATAGCTAGTGGTCAGAAATTCAACCAATCTGAAGACTATTCAAAATACAAATGTGGATTGCTTTAATTAACACAATTAGTGTTTGATCACTGACTATAAGGAAAGAATGTGACAACAAGTTATATATGAATGTATAGAGCAACTCTTTATGTTCAATTCCAAGAGTTTAAATCAAAAAATTCCCCCATGAACCACAAACAGTAAGCATTACAAATGACTGAGTATGCCACTTTTACTTGCTCATAGCACTGATAACTGCCCACATCAGTTCATTTGTTCCTTCTTTCATACTCTCTGCATCGAAGTCCAGATCCAATAGTTCTCGTACTCTCTTCATGGCTACTTCATAATCATCATCAGAGAGTGGAGCAAAAGCATTTTCTAAAACATCCGAAGAATGAGCTAAATAAATAAGAGACAACATACGGCGATCCATCCTGTGGGCATCATTGGTCCAACGATTGAGAACTGATTCCTGTACTCGTTTTATAAGCCTCTGTTTGACAACATTGTCTGTCAGAGGATGTGTGGTCATATCAAACAGAAGAAAGTTCTGTTTTTCTGTTGTGCAAACTCCTTTCTCCACCAAATTTTTAGCAAGACGTTCTCTCACGTTACGCAACTGATAGCGCAGTTTCAATGGATTCCATGTTTCACCTGGATATAAAAAAAAAGGAAGATAAATAGTTTGTCTGCACTTATTATTACAGGACTAAGGAAACTAAAACAATGTGTCCAAATAGTTCCAAGAATAGAATACATTTTAGATTCAACCAGTGTTTCAACTCTCTTTTTGAGAAAATTATTTAAAATTTTACAAGTCACAATTTGGACATTGATTATATCTAAATTGAAATAGAATTAAAAGCTAATATCAGCAGAGGCCTGATAAAAAGGAAAAAGCTATATAACCATGCCATAAATTAATATTAGTTGTAGACTAATAATTTAACTACTAATATTACAGATATGGGAAAGCAAAACAATTGGTAAAAAATTATAAAATGATTTTTAAATTGTCATTATAAAGTTTTCAATGTTCCACATTCTAAATATATATATCAAAACAAAGAACACATTTAATATAGAATTTTGTCTTGACCTAGTATTTATATATTCAATTTCTTTTTATCAAAAGTACAACAATTTCTTAAAACTTTACTCAATACAAAACTTACTTGTTCCTAATTTAGTCCAATATGATAAATTTTTCAACTGAAATTTTAAAATTTCAAGGCATTGCTTTATAATATTTATACTTAATGTTAAAACATTGTCATTACCACTTAAATATTCTATCCATGATTGTACAGTTTCAGGTGGCTGGGTTTCTTTTATATGTCTTAAGGCTTCATCCAGTAAAACATCACCAGTTGGCTGATCATTCTTACAAATAACTTTTCGATTAGTCAGGCTTCGGCGACGCATTCCAGCTTTCTCAAGTTCAACTCTGCCCCGCAAAGATAACTCAATCAATATGCATCCTCGAAGTCCAGATGATATGCAGTCATTCCAAAATGAAGTATAACCCTTAGAAATAAATGTTTTGAAAATTATTAAAGTATATATATATATACAAGGTTCTCAAATAAATCTTAAATGATATTTATTATCTTTTAGCATTCAAAATAGTGTTATGTATAAAAAAAATTATATATTTAAAAGATCAGCCTTTTTGTCTAGCATACCAGTAATTCTAAACTTGTCACTTATGCCAGTCAGTTACAACTCAATTTTCACGTTAGAGACATTTTATCAAAATGGACAGTACTTAATATGCTTTATTATTATTAAATATCTTATCTTTTTTGAAAAGCAACATGTTCCTGTACCCAGAATGAAATCAGCATGTTATTGAAATGGATCTCTTAGAAAATATTCAGCAGCACTAAAATTAGTAACCTTGATCTAACAATCATAGTGTTGCTTACAATGCTAATTTAATATTGGTATGTGTGTTTAACTCTAATTATCTAAAAAATGTGTACATAAATACAATTTTTTTAAATTATTAAAACAAGAAAGCCAGCTATTCCATGGACAAAAAGGTAGATATTAGGAGTGGGGTTGCAACAAATAGTATTTAAATTTTATATCCAGCTTGGAGTCAGATATGGCCGCATAGTAAAATATATGATACTATCTGTCTGATATCTCTACATTTCTTGTAAATTTATAGCTTACTTTATACTTAACATTTTACAAAACTTCTAAGTACCTATATTCATATTACTTTTTTTTGCTTGTATATCTGATCTACCTTATTGTTTTAAACTCTATTAAAATGATGATTTAAAGTTAAATAGCATTTAATAACAGATAGGCCTATCACAAACTAATCTGTGTAACGTACAAGGGTGTGTGTGTGTGTGTATATATATATTATAAACACGCCACTTTGCAGTAGCACCAGAGTTTCCTCTCCGGGGCTCATTTCAGGGCCTTAGATAAAGGGGTTATGGGTGGCCCATGAGTCATGATCCCTCTTTCTACCTTGCTGATGCGATCCAAAGGAACATGCACGTTACGTTTGGCACCAACTCAGTTACAGAAGCTGCTGGAGGGAATTTTATAGTTGATACTCCCAACGCCTAAGGGGCTACAATCCTGTTTTTTCCTAGAGGTTGTCTCCTGAAGCCTGGCCTGCTCGTGTGGCTTAGGTACTAAGCCAGGCGAAAGTGCTCTTACTAACAGGTGAAGGTGAATATCTGGTGCCACAAAACTAGGAGCTTCTGGCAGATGGAACACGTCAGCCTAGTAAGGCAATTCATCTAGGAGAGGGGTACTTTGAATTCAAACCCACGCTGCCTTGCGGTAATAAGGCTTCATGTGTGTATATATGAGAAGCCAACAAATATATATGTAATGGGGGTGTATGGGATGGTCAATGTGGAATAGTTAAATATATTTAATAATACTAATGTAAATTTCTCAAAGGTAAAAAGCAATCTGGATTGTATAGTGGGTAGATGTAAATGGTGGAAATCATTTATCTAGAATGAACAAAAAATCAAGCTGAGTTTATTTGCTCTGCCCCTCTCCTTTCTTACCATATTAGAAAAGAGCTTTGGAATGTATGAGGGAAAAAATGTCATTGCACAGTTGAGTGTAAAGAGAATTATATCTTTGACCCCCCCAGGGGGGGGGATGGACCAGTTACAGATATACAAATGGTCTGACCAATGGCCTGTATGGCTGAGGGTTCCACAACAATATTTCGCGACTATTCATTCAACCAACAAATCGCTCAAAGACAACTTGCTCAGATTATTTGTTCACAAACAACTTGTTAACCAACAAATTGTTCTCTAGATATTAGGACCATCTGCTGTAGGTTACTTTTGTTCTATGCCGATAAGGATGAAATGGCTCCAAAGCCTAAGTTGATCTTAAAAAAAAAAACAACTATTCATAGATCTAGCACTTACTAACAAGTGCAACCATGGGCGTTTGTTACATTATTACCCTCCTTTAACTTTTAAAGCTTTCCAATGCAGGATAATAGGTTGGATAAGTGTCCAACCCAGCACAGCTGTCAATGATATTTAACTACTAGTTCTAATTAGTACTTTCGGTAATGTATCATTTGGGAGGCATGGTCCTATATATTGAAAAAAGGTAGTATCAGTTAGTAGTTAGGTATCTATCTTATTTGTAGAGGGACTAAAGCTCTTCAACTATTAGACTAGATCCTAGATCTATATCTAATTGTCCTGGTGTAAAAGAAAAAAAAAAGTTAAATAAACCTTTTTTTTTTTATATGTGGACATTTTGGATAGATACCGGTAGATATATAACTTAATTTAAGTAATTCAAATATGTAATATTTAACTGTTACTAGTTCACTACTTCACTAGTCTAAATATATACTTAAATACTATAAAACAAGATTACTAGATCTTAATATAGATTTAGAATCTAGATCTAATAGTAGTTAATCTATAGTTGAAGAGCTTTAGTCCCTCTACAGATTAGATCTAATCATCTATCTAACTACTAACTGATACTACCTTTTTTCAATATATGGGACCACGCCTCTCAAATGATACATTACCGTACTTTCCACACCAGCCCCAAGCAGAACAGATAATTTATTTTTAATGTGGTCTTGCCAGCCTATGGCCATAATATCATAATTACCCTTTTTTTTACACCAGATTTTGCCAGGTGCAAAACCTTACATTTTAGTAGAGTTTAGTCTTAGTGATGCCTCTTTGCTAGTTCAATTACTTTGAATTACTAGAGTCACTAGAGTTTAGAATAGTCTCTACTCTACTTAGAGATTCTAGATCTAGAATCTAGATCAGGCATGTCAAACTCATTAAGGTGTATGAGGGCCGCATACAAATCTTACTATGACCTGAGGGGCCGCAGTAAAAAAATCAGTTACAAAACTGCCTAGTCTAATAGTCTTATGTAAATTAGAAACAATACAATAGAATACAATAATTAATATCATGCCTGTCCCTTAGTTAAATCTGTAGTACTATCCAGAAACATTGAAAATTGGCGATGATTTCAACCAAAAACAGAATAAAATTGAGAGCGACTGAAACAGGTCTATGACATGTTGGAAATGTAATTGCTTTGTGCAGAAAGTTTCTTGGTGAATGATGCACTGAAAATGAGGAAAGTTAAAATTAGTATGAATCTCTCTATTTTCGTAAGAAGCTTTGCATCAAGACCATTTCATTTCATTGTTGGTGCGCCATCCGTTGCTAGACTAGCTAGCTTTACCAAAGATAAATTGTACTGCAATATCACCACCTGTTATTTATCAAAAGCATCCTCGCTTGTTGTGGTATGCATAAAATAGAGCTCAAGTAGCTCCTCGTGTATCTCCAAATTCCTGTCTCAGATCCTTATGAATATAATCAACTGCGATACACCCGTAACATGAGTTGACTCATCGAGAGCCATTGAAAATAATTCAAAATCAACTATTTTGTTCTTTAATTGTTCACGCAATCTGACTGACATGTCAATTATTCTATGTGCCACAGTATTCCTAGTTAACGCTATTTCTTTGAATGCTTTAACCTTTTCTGGACAAAGTACTTCCACAGCTTTAACGACACACTCCTTCATAAAATCACCTTCACTAAATGATTCGCTATGGCCTGCAATTAAGTTTGACAAAATGTAGCTTGCTTTCACTGCAGACTCACTCTCGTTGTTCAGTTTAACAAATGCTGTTTTTAAATTCAAGTAGATTGTCATCTCAGGTCATCTGTTATTTTCCAGCGTAATTAGTTTCACATTATTTTGATAATTTTTTAGGAAGCCAAGCGGGCCGCATGCAAGGTGGTCGCGGGCCGCATGCGGCCCCCAAACGCAGTGTTTGACATGCCTGATCTAGATTGTCTTAGTATTGTAGCAATGTAGTAGATCTGATCTAGTTTAGTTTAGTTTTAGGCACATGGGCACAGACAGTATATAGGCCATCTATATTGACTATAGATATATATATATCATATAAATTTTTATAATAATCATAATGATAATGATAATTATTGATTCATTTTTCTCTACTTTTTATAGATTTAGACTCGTCGTAGAGATGTAATGATATTATATTATAATCTAGTTAAAAATTCTAGTTAGTAGAGATTGTCTTCTAATTCAAACTAGTCTATATTATAGTCGATATTAGATTGGCTTTAAATTTTAAAACTAATTAACTTTTGTCTTTATTACTAGATCTAGATCTAATCTAGTTATTTCTAGATCTAGTATTAGCCCTTTAATTAATGCCTTTTTTTAATTATTATTTAATTTAATAAGACAGTAGTGAGTAGAGTCTGAGTGCTCAGAGTCAGTATGAACTATGAGTACTATGACTATGAGTATGAGTAGACTAGATCTAATTATAATTTAATTATTAAGTTTAAATTTTAATCATATTAATGAGATGGAAATGATTATCAATAATTGGCAATATTATTACAGTTTATACTGCTCCATCAGTTTTACGTGGATCTAAAAATTCGCTTACCTCTCTGTCTTTTAATCCTAGTAAAAGGACTTCTTCCATTAGGGTCAATCGAGTTTCTTTAGAATCAAGATCCTCGTCTTCATCTGGGCTAGACTTTTCCTCTTTTTCGTCATTTGTAGATTCATTTGTGCTATTAGTAACAGTAGCAGTTCGCCTTTGAATTAGTCCACTAGTTCGGGAATATGCACCAGACATGGCAAAAAATAATGTTCTTTTTTTTTTTAAATATTTTTATAACTATTATCGTTAATAGGCGAAAAGCAGCAACAGTATCCCAGCCAAAACACTAAAGATGGCCGCCGTATTTAAGAACTGTGTAGTACGTCAAAAACTACGAGGATATACGAGATACGATGTTCCATAAGATTTTTAAAATAATTTTGGAGGATTTTTTAGTATTTCGAAACCGCTTACTTAATTTTGGCTTGCGAATATATTTTTCCAAAATGTTAAAATAACTAGCATAAAGTAGCTTATGTAAAAAAAAAAAAGGGGGGGGGGGATGTAGTTCCGTTCAATGAAAAAACTAGATCTAAATTCTAAGCATATTTGAGATTTTCAAGTTTAGCCGAACAATGTCAAGGACATTAAATTGAACTTCACTGTTGCCAACTTAATTAAACAAGAATTGAGTTACAAATGTAGCTCTATGAATGCGTGTCGGTTCTTTGTATCAATTCCATATATCTTTATTACCTCTAGTTAGTTGCCTATTAGTGGTTTAAAAAGTTTTAAGTCATAGGGTGATCGAAGGTCGAATGATTCGTTATTTGTGTTAAAACAGTAAAAAGCATAGTCTATCAACTATCAGCCACAGTTCGTGCATGTATAGGCTTATTGTGGCAAACTCTGCCATTCCAGATTGACTATTGATCCTTCACTCCAGATTTTGCCACATCTCAACACACACCTTTATATAGGGCCTATTATATTTCTTTTCTGTACCACATCCGCCGTGTCTAGATATAGGCTATGCCAGGGGCGGACTGGCTATATGGGCAAGCGGGCAAATGCCCGGTGGGCCGGTACCAAATGGGCCGGTCTGGTCACGAGCAAAGGAAAAAAAAATTTCAATGCAGACAACTTAAAAAAAAGAGACAGTTTTTTTTTTTAATTTGTGGGCCGGTTTATATGGTAATGCCCGGGCCGATTTTAATACCCAGTCCGCCCCTGGGCTATGCCATAAAAACTGTCTCTTGGGGAACGGTGCGTGGATAGCATAAACTATATATCGATCAATAGTAACATGTTTGTTTGGGGTTTTCTTATTACTACCAGTGAAATAGATTTGATCCTTATTACTAGGCCTTAACTAGGCACCCAAACGGCAGTTCTGCTTTGCTTCCGTATTGGTCTAATCGCGTCTTCTTATAACGACCATTGAGGTTGAGAAATTGCCCGAGACCTGTTTAAGGGAACCCAGAACAACTTATAAGCAAAACCACATCATTAAATTGAATTTTATTTAAATTTGCCTTTTGTTTCTTTACTAGAATTAGGCCGAAAAGAGGAGGGATGCTGGTGGACTTTTTAAATAGAAAATAGGGGCCTATATATTATTATTATAGCTTTTATAGCTTTTATATAGCGCTACTTTCATGCTTATAGCATGCTCAGAGCGCTTTGGTCCAATCTCATTTGTGGACCAGTGGGGGGGGGGGGAGGGGGTATCTAGGAGTTGGTTTCCCGTGCTGCCTTTGGGCGCTCAGTAAACACAACTCTGCCCGAGTCGGGTGTCGAACCTCGGGCCCCCTTCTAGGTAGCCAAGCAAGCCAAGCTCAAGCCGCACTTGGCCTCTCGACCACGCTTCCCACATATATAGACCTAAGCAAAGTGGGTGTGTAAAAAAAATTGAAGACCACTGATCTACCGGTTAAATTCGTATTAGTGATTTATTTCTTGGTTCACTAAACGCATTAGATGTTGGCACTCTACCATATTTGCCCTCAGTTTTCTGTTCTTATTTTTTTACACCCCGATATATCTAAATTTTACGCTGACATTAATGTAACTAAAGCTACGAAATTCATTTTTGTAGGCATAGGCCCTAGATCTGTATGATTAATATATTTCATTCAATATTTTTTTCTTAATAGTATATATATATAGTACTAGTAGCCTACCCGATTATGGAAAGAAAATAAAATATATCAAGTTTACACGGGTTTCAAAATGCATCGATGTGTCCTCACGTGTGAATTAATTATATTATTAGATATCCTAAATATAAATTTGAGAGAGGACTACGCACAGGTCTATATATACATATTTCATATTATTAGGTTTATGGGACTACGTCATACAACGATTCTGAAACTTTTAACAGAATTTATCAGCAGGTGTAAATAGTTTAAAACTGCTTTAACAGTGCCGAAGTGTTGACAGATAGACGTAAATTCTTATTGGTAACCACGATTCGCATTTCCGTTGTCAAGGAACCACAATCAATCTTGGATGCGATGTTTGCATTTGGTTTTGTTTTATATTTTTAATGAGTCATAAAAAGGTTATTTTATAGATCTAAGTCTAATAGTTTTTATAATGGCCCATGTGAGAACTTACAGCCCATCAGTGAGGGTAGGCAATTGGAATGAAGAAATTCAGTTAGAGGAGGTAAAAAGAAATGCATTTAAATAATTTGAATGTGACAATTAGCCTAATAATGATTGACAGTCACAATGACAATCAACTTGAATCATCATCATATCATCATAAATGATCATATGATGACATATGACGATATCAACTATCTTTTAGATTAAATAACATATGAAATCATTTAAATTTTTAAAATTTAAATGACAATAACCTACTCTTTATAGTGTATCATCTATGTTAGTTACATAGACAGTCGGAATGATGTCGCCCACACATCAATTCCACCCTCTCCACGCAGCTGATGTATCCAAAGGAATTGCAGTGCTGATACCGCTAGACATTGCTAATGCCCATTGCAGGCATTCGAGTATCTCATCTAGAGCTATAATCTATCTATACACTATAGAATTTAGAAATAATAATTAAATAAAAATAAATTTAAGTAATGATATTAGTTCACGTTACTATAGATAAGCAGAATCTGGTTTCTATTATATTTTAAGAATATGCAAAAAAAGGCAGATTACAAAAATAATAATATAAATATCATGATTATCATCATCCATTATACTATAGTTTATTTAATATTTTTATTTGGATCCAGATTACCTAATTCAGATTCTGTACCAGAAAATCAGATCTAGATATAGACCTAGATAATAAACTTGTACATTTTTTAAAGTAAAAAAAATTTAGATTATTCTAGAATGGAGATAGATTATAGATCTAACTTTAGTTTTAATCAAGAATAAATCTAGATTTTAAACAAGGATTTATTTTAATTAATAATTCATTTTTGTTTTGATATATTCAATGCCAAAATCACTGTCATTACAATGGGATTTCACCACATTTTGGGAAAAGATCTGTAAAAAACAAACTTTTGCAATATCTGCTGTACGGTACTGGTTACAGACTCATGCCATGAGTGGCTTCATTGGGGCGAATTCATCTTTGGTAGAAAAAGCCCTGGTGCTACAGATAATATCCACCAATTTATTGGAGCTGTGATTTTCATGCACTGAGTGCTCTCACATTGTGACATGAGGAGCAATGACACAGTGCAGACTCTCTAGCTTGTGAGAGCTGCTTTTGTAGCCCCAAGAATGTTTAACAGGCTACCACTATAATCCAAGAATGGGTACATGTCAAGTGATTGAAATTCTGTGATGACTCCAACAAAGTCCATGGAGTCTAGCAGCATTTGCTTCCCTCAGACAACAATTGGGCAGTGTAGAATGGGGCACAGCCACTATGGTGCTTACTTTGCATGGTTCTATTTCTTATTCCTTATGCTAGGATACACGTGTACAGATGTTCCTTTTTCCCTAGTGCTAAAAGATAATGGAATGAGTTGCCTAAATCAGCCAGGAAAACCAATAACTTGGCAGATTTGAAGTCATTGATTAACATGCATGACTAGATTGACACAGGGATATACTTTTCATATAATTCTCTTCTCTTTTGAAGAAACATCTGTAATTGATAAAATATGCTAATTTTTAATTGTTACTTTTATTTAACTACAAAACATTAATATTACAATATAAATTTGATTTACATTTTTAAATCTGCATTTTTAAATATGCAATTTCTAGGATATACTTAAAGATTTTTTGCATAGAAGAGCTAATGGCCAACTACAAATTCAAAAATCAAGTGGAATCATTGGAAAAATGACTAATCCTGTAAGAAGTAATATCATTTATCAATCTCATTATTACAAAGCTTATATCAATTTTGTCTGTCTGTCTGTCTAACTGGTAAAAGCGTGTCAATGTAATTTCTCCCACAACCAATCTCAGATCAAGTTGACATAGACAAGACACAAATCAATGAAATAAAAAGTAACCAATGGGTTAATTAATTACTGGTAATTATTTTTTTGTGTTGTACTTAATAATAACAAACCATGTTATATTCAAAGCTTTCATTCACTGAATGACAAACAACTACACACATAGTAGAAATCACAACACGAAATACGGTCAGTACTCAGGCTAACAAATGTAAACAAACTCTAAGGGGAGACAATCCAAAACAAGCAAAATCATGACATTTTGGTACCAGCAAGGGAAACTTATCCTTCAGTGTTCACAGATATTGCTAAATTTGTTTTTTTTCCACATAAATAATTGTTAATGCCTCCCTCACACATTCTACAATAAAGTTGATACTTTAAACAAAATTATTTATTGTATCTAAAAAAAAAATAACTGTAACCCAAATAATCAGTTTATCAATTATTGGTAGTTAATTATTTTGTTTGATATTGAATAAGGAAAATGACTTATAAAAAATTGATAGAGAAAGTTAAGGGCAGAGCTCTTCTCCTTTAGATAGGCTTTTATATAAAGAAAGTAATATAAAAGTAAAAGCATTATATATTTTTATTTTGCTTGTTATGGATTCAAAAACTAATAATTTTACTACATACAATTTATCTGTGTCTCAAATAATTGAAGATCAAGAATGGAGGATAAAAAACAATGCTGTTTAACACAGTAATTACTTTGTATTAAATCTTATTTTTAAAGTTAGCTAATATTCTTGTAACAATTATTACTATAATTCTCATTAGGTTCAACTTAGCACATCACCAGATGGTCACATAAGATTTGGGGATACTGTTATGATAGTGAATAAAGGTAATAGTAGAGTTAGGCCATACTTTTCATTGAACATTTCTAGCCATTCAAGGACTATACCTTATACAAAGTATTCCTTGGTCTACCTTCATTTCAGTCACAATTTATTACAGGCAATTTTTTGTATTCATATTATCTCAATTGATTTCTTGTGAAATAATTATTTAATAATCTTTCTAGTTAACATAACAAGTGTAGGACATAATTAAATTTAAAAAAAGAAAACATTCTACAAAGCTATAGATAAGAATTCATAGATAAATAAACAATCTATCATGTTCATATATTCTTTGCTAGCAGACTGGTTACTGCTTTGGCTTGAGAGGCCTCTGAAGGCTTTAGCCCACAAATTTAAAAAAAGCATATTCATCATTCTCACTGCATAGCCCACCAACCAATTTCCTAACCTCTCATCACTGTCCCCACACTCCATAGCACTTATCCAGGACAAATAAATTAAAATGAAAACTATCTTTAAAATTAACAGTCAGAATCCATGTGATATCTGAACACACAACACTGCGTTAGTTCATTGTGTCATAGGCATTAGTAGGCATTAGAAATACTGGACATTTTAAAGATGTGAAACTTTATTGACTGGAATACATTTTATTGAAATATTTTTACCTAAACAATTTGTATTCAGTTGTTTATACTTGAATAAAATGGTATTTTAGGTAATCCAGACAGAACAGTTTATGGTGTGGGTCAGTATCCACGAGATGACAGTGCATTAGCTGTTCATATCCCTGACTTGAATAATGAAAGTGATGGAGGATCTTCAGCTGCTTCACTTTTAGTTTTGGGAACAAAAAAGTTGTCACCATGTATTCGTACTGCCTTCAAGGTGTTGCCGTGAGTATCACCTTCTAAACATAAACATGATGTCATAAAGCAAGCAAGGTTATCTAAGGGAAAGAACTTCACACTTACAACTATATCTCTTAAGAATGTAGAAATTATTTCCCGTTTTGATATTCAGCAAAATAATAAATTACCACATTTAATTGACTTATTGGTTAATTTTTTAATTGATTAATGTTTTGTAATCAATACATTTTTAAAGTTTTAACACAATCAGAGAATGGGTGTGTGAGAAAAAACATAATAAATTAAGGTAACAAAACCTGACATATTTAACCATAACTGTCAATACTGAAGGATTAATTTCTCTTGTTGTTATCAAACAAAATGATTAATAACCAGTAATTAATTAACCTATTGGTTACTTTTTTAAGTTTCATATTTTGTCTATGTCAATGAATAATTGTGCAAAGTTTCAACTTTATCCAATAATGGGTGTGGGAAAAATAACATGCTCAAATTTTTTTACCAGGGACAGACTGGCAGATGGACAGACAGACTGAGTTGGTATAAGCTTTGTAGTAAAGGCAAAACAGATGGTTCATTTTTATTTCCATCTTTTAAATCTTCTCAAGTCAAGTTAAGACATCTGAGCTTTGATAGATGAACAGTTAGACAATGTTGACATCTTGGACAGTGGCAGGAGACAGGGTTAGTCAGGCTAACATAATGAGGTTGGGATCCATCCATTCCAGTGCTGCTACAGCCATCTCTCCATTCTGATCTAACCTGTGCTGC
>JADKLZ010064766.1:0-31478 GCA_021533235.1 Biomphalaria straminea | reverse complement strand
GTCGCCGGCCCTGGTAAATAGCGGCGTATGCTATGCCGCCGGTCAACTAGTACTAATTATAGTCCATTTAATCAAATTAACATTCAAATTTGTTTTTCTAAAGCATTGTTACATGTGTGCAGCTATATTCTTAATATCGCATAAATTAAGGTCAATTAGCCTTTTTTTTTTATCTCCATTCATAGTATTTTTCATTCATGAATTCACGCATTTTTACTTATAACAAGCAAATGGGAAGATCCCATTGCGCAACATGGTGTGAATGGGAAATAATATATCCAAATCCGCACTATTTTCATTCACAAAATAGCATAGCATATTTTTTTTTTAATTTAAAAAGATTTTAATAAGGTCCGGAAATTTTCAGAACTTTTTCGACCGGCGGCATAGCATTTAATAACATTTCAGGAGATTTCCAGGGTGCTCCTGGTAAATCAAGAGGCCGCGGGAAATCTGTTATGTTTTATAAAATGGTTCAATTTAATCATTTATATACCTAAAAAATTAGCACGGGTCCAAAGAAAGTTCGGGACCCACTGTGGTCGCATATGTTGCAGTGCCTAAGGCCTGCCCTGGAAAATAGCGGCGTATGCTATGCCGCCGGTCGACTAGTAATATATATTCCTCAAAGTAAGAGTTCAAACGAGCAACACGCAACAAGTAATTTGAAATATCCCATGGCGCACGCACGCGGTGTGAATGGACCCAATCCGCACTATTTCATTCACAAAATAGCATAGACATAAAATAAATATAGACTGGAAAAAGGAAGTAACTTCGTGTACCTTGAAAACACATGTATATATATCTACTATTGAATTATGATTTCTAAATTATGAAAAAAAATAAAAATTGCATGATCCTCAGTCTTAGAGATTAAACACAATTTATAGACATAAAATAAAGTAAACACAATTGTAATGCACAAATTTTTGTTTCATAAAACTCTCTTTTGAATTTGTGTAGCGAATGGAAGGGAGGTTAAAAAAGTGGAAGCCGGAAGAGATTATATTGTGTCGTAAGACTCTTGAAACTAGAACGACAATTCACAGATAGATACTACTCTCAGGTTTGACTTTAGCGCGGGAAATCTGTTATATCATGTTATAAAATGGTTCAATTTAATAATTTATACACCTAAAAATTAGCACGGGTCCAAAGAAAGTTCGGGACCCACTCCTGTGGTCGCATATGTTGTTGTATTTTTTTATTCATGAATTCACTTATAACAAGTAAATGGGAAGGTCCCATGGCTCGATTATAGAACTTCTCTTCGCAGATATAGTTTTATGCTTTAGCACATGAACATACCAATTATAGTCCATTTAATCAAATTAACTTTCAAATTTGTTTTTCTAAAGCATTGTTACATGAGTGCAGCTATATTCTTAAAATCGCGTAAATTAAGGTCAATTAGCCATTTTCATAGTATTTTTCATTCTGAATTCACGCATTCGCTAAAGGCCTACTTATATCAAGCAATTGGGAAGATCCCATGGCGCCGCATGTTGTGAATGGGAAATAATATATCCAAATCCGCACTATTTTCATTCACAAAATAGCATAGCATTTTTTTTTACTTTAAAAAGATTTTAAAATGTCCGGAAATTTCCAGGACTCTTTCGACTGGCGGCATAGCATTTAATAACATTTCAGGAGATTTCCAGGGGGCTCCTGGTAAATCAAGAGGCCGCGGGAAATCTGTTATGTTTTATAAAATCTTATCTTATATAATACAGACGTTACTTCAAAAAAGAATATGATTACGCCCTACGCGTCATGGATTCAGTCATGCATATTTACCAGTGACGTAAATTCTGCCAAGTCACTGGTTTTCCTGGCTTGCTCAGGCAAACCATTCTGCTCAGGCAAACCAAATGGTTCAATTTAATAATTTATACACCTAAAAATTAGTACGGGTCCAAAGAAAGTTCGAGACACACTGTGGTCACATATGTTGTAGTATTTTTTATTCATGAATTTACTTAAAACAAGTAAATGGGAAGATCCCATGGCGCAGCGCGCGGTGTGAATGGAAATTGGTTATCCAAATCCGCACTATTTTCATTCACAAAATAGCATAGACATAAATAAATATAGACTGGAAAAAGGAATTAACTTCATGTAACTTGATTTAATAATTTATACACCTAAAAAATTAGCACTGGTCCAAGGAAAGTGCGGGACCCACTGGGGTCGCATATGTTGTAGTGCCTAAGGCCTGCCCTGGAAAATAGCGGCGTATGCTACGCCGCCGGTCGACGAGTCATATATATTCCGTTTGTTTATACAGAGTTATTTTTAGTTACATAGCAATATCTATATATATAATCCTCTAAGTAAGAGGTCAAACACACAAAAGTTCAAACACACAACATGCCAGCGGCAAGTAAATAGGGAAGATCCCATGGCGTACGCACGCGGTGTGAATGGACCCAATCCGCACTATTTCATTCACAAAATAGCATAGACATAAATAAATAAATAAATATAGACTGGAAAAAGGAAGTAACTTCGTGTAACTCTTGAAACTAGAACGACAATACACAGATAGATACTACTCTCAGGTTTGACTTTAGCGCGGGAAATCTGTTATATCATGTTATAAAATGGTTCAATTTAATAATTTATACACCTAAAAATTAGCACGGGTCCAAAGAAAGTTCGGGACCCTCTGTGGTCGCATATGTTGTTGTATTTTTTTATTCATGAATTCACTTATAACAAGTAAATGGGAAGATCCCATGGCTCGATTATAGAACTTCTCTTCGCAGATAGTCCATTTAATCAAATTAACATTCAAATTTGTTTTTCTAAAGCATTGTTACATGAGTGCAGCTATATTCTTAAAATTGCGTAAATTAAGGTCAATTAGCCATTTTCATAGTATTTTTCATTCATGAATTCACGCATTCACTTTACTTATATCAAGCAATTGGGAAGATCCCATGGCGCAGCATGTTGTGAATGGGAAATAATATATCCAAATCCGCACTATTTTCATTCACAAAATAGCATAGCATTTTTTTTTTACTTTAAAAAGATTTTAATAATGTCCGGAAATTTCCAGGACTTTTTCGACCGGCGGCATAGCATTTAATACCATTTCAGGAGATTTCCAGGGGGCTCCTGGTAAATCAAGAGGCCGCGGGAAATCTGTTATGCTTTATAAAATGGTTCAATTTCATAATTTATACACCTAAAAATTAGCACGGGTCCAAAGAAAGTTCGGGACCCACTGTGGTCGCATATGTTGCAGTGCCTAAGGCCTTCCCTGGAAAATAGCGGCGTATGCTATGCCGCCGGTCGACTAGTTTATATTAAAAGGATAATTTTTTAAATCTACCGATAGAGCAAAGTCTACACATTCTATTTGTTCGCATTTTTATTGCATTTCGAACTTTTCTTCTTTTGTTCATTTAAATTATCTTATGCTGAGACTTACCAAAGACTTTCTAACCCATAGGAGGACAATAGAAGAGCTAAAACCTCACCAAGGAGGACAAGACAAAGTGAACGTTAAAAACTAGGCTTACAATTTAAAGAAAAATGTTAGTAAGTACTAGGCTCTAAAATTAATTACCGGTATTATGTTTACAAGCACTTTTTTTTCAATGGTAAAATGAATAGCATTGAAGTTTTGTTTAACACGATCAATTAACTTTTGTTTTCAACGATCATCACAACAAAATGTGTTTTCAGCTTTGTCAATATCTAGTCAAGTGATTCCTCCTTAGTAGTCGAATATGTTTTGATAACATAATAGAACTATTTCCTTTCGCCTTTCATTCAACACAATATGAAACATCTTTTATATCAAGCTTTTACTTGAACAGACAAGTTGTACAAAGCATGTACACTTAGACAGTCATAACTAAACATACTCTACACTTTAAAGAACAAGCCTAATATCATAAGAAGTTGCAAAGGGAAAAGATCGTCTCTCGAGACGTAATATATATATATATATATATATATGTTGAAAACGAAGTCGCTAAAAATATTGAGTTAAAGTTATTTCTACTTTTTCAAATTTGAAATCCTGTAAAGGAAACTTGAAGTTTGTATTTTCTAAAGTTATTGTAGACTTTTAAATCTTAGGATGAAAAAAAATTTCTTTTCAAGTTTTTGCATCGATCAATATACTTTTCGTAAAGTTGCTTTTTTTTATTAATCTTCCTCTTGAAACTACCACTATAATGTTAAAAGGTTTCCATTAAGAATAATAAAAGCTGTTTATTTTTCTTCGTCTGTCTCTGTCTCTCTCTCTCTCCTGTACGGATCCTGGAGCCCAACGTCAAAATCTAACTCAGATTTGAATTTAGAAGAGGAAAGAATTACAATATATTCTAGAACCAACATTTTAGACCAGTGATTCCCAAAGTGGTCCATGAGGACTTCCAGGGGTCCACGAAAGTGAAAAAAAGAATTGGGGGTCCATGACATCCAAATAGGGGTCCACGAGAGTGGATCTCATTTAAGAAGGAATTGAGTTTAACATAAATCTCACATTAATGGAATCACCTATTATGTCATACAAACAGGGGCGGACTGGATATCAAAATCGGCCCGGGCATTACCATCTAACCCGGCCCACAAATGGCGAGCCATATTATATGTCTAAGCCTAATTATATTCAAAGTATTTTAATAGTAAAAACAAATTTAAAGTTAAATAAACGACGCATGCTTGATTACGTATTGTATTATAATTATACATGAATGCGGTCTGAACATTATTTACAGTACAATAATGAGTTTGAAATAAATATTTATCATTAAATGTTTTTGGAATTATTTTTTTTATACCGAAAGACTAGAGAATGACTATAGTTTAGATAGGCACTTAGGCCTACTTTACTGAACGTGAAAAGCGCTTGCTTCTGTATACATTTGATTTCTATATTCGGGGAATAAGAAGATCCCTCATCAGCGCACTACTCTCTGCCACATCGCTTATAATAGTGTCCAAATCAATTTCTTGTAATACATCTTTATTTACAGCCATAAGCATAAAATCTTTGAAGTGTTCTTGTGTTATGGCGCTACTCAGTCTATTCTTTATACATTGCAATGTGCAGAAACTTCTTTCACAAGCTACTTGACTACATGACAGCGAAAGTACACATTTATAAGCCAATCCAATTACGAGATATGCTTCAGTCAGAAAATTGTACCTTTTTAAAATTCGGTAACAGCAATTTGGACAGTTAGTACAAGACAAACACACTTTGTTTTCAACTTCCATATCACTTTCACCACAATAGTCATCGTTCTGTTCATCTTTGTTGTTTCCCACACTTATATTCATCCAAAGGTGATGTGTTCAGCTTGTCCCACTGCTCAGCTAGACTCATCAATTCGTTACGTAAATTTTCTGCAGTAGCCGTGGAATCAAATAAGAACAACTTCTTGCTAGGTTTTTTGAAATCTGGTGGCTCAAGTCCTTTTAGCTTTATGTCGTTGAAATGTCTCAAATCAAGGCGTGCGAGGTCTGCATTAAAGATATTTGACATGTCAAAACGTCTTTCTAGACTGGAAATAACTGTGTCTATGATAACGTTAAAAACTTGAACTTCATAACTTTTTGGAGCGTCGAGAATTCTGTCACCATTTTCCTGCTCTCGTGACATTCGCTTTTTCATTCTAGTCTTTTTCTCTGGTAAACGTTCTTCTATTTCGAAGTCCGACTCTTTATCTTCAATTTTCGTACAAAGTCATCTGCTGGTTTCTTCACCCCTTCAAAATTATTTCTTAGAGTCTTCATTTTGGTTTTTGTTACACGCACTATGCGCTCTCATAATATCCATTCCATTTGTTTGAAGGTAATTTGAAAGAGGTCAGTTCAAAGAAGTCCAGGAAAACAAATGTTTTCAAAATGGTTTCATATCTCAATAAAGCATCTTTGAATGCCAGGGCTTTTGTTCTCGTGTCTGCTTTAGATGTGCTATTCTTTTCAATTTTGTCAAGTACTAGAATAATACTAATGTACATAGATGACTCTTTCCTTGAGAGTGACCCGAAGATTTCAAAGCCGCATCTTTGGACCACCATCGTATTTCTCCTATTGTATTTAGTCTATTGTATGACACCAGATCTTTATTATAAGAATTTCTGTCATTATTTACCTTTGATTCTTTGTCTTTGTAACTTTATCAACAATAGAAAAAAAAAGGGTTTATGTTCTAGATTTGGTAGGCCTCCTATTTTACAATTACACAATAATATTTTTTTTCTTTGTAAGCTTTAAGTGTAGTATTTTAGATATGTTATTAAAAAAAAATAAACAAAAAGAAAGCTTACTCTTTCTTTACAAATGAAGAAAGTCGCCTCTATACACAGATTGATTTTTTTTTTTTTGCGGTTTGCAGTAGGCCCTATTAGGCTTCTGTGTACTGAAGTTATTTCTTATTCACTGTTGTTTAAGAGGTAATTGTCGCCCCTATTTTGTTTTCTGCGTTACATCAATGTCATTTTTAAAACTGAACCTCTCTCTTCCCTCTTGTTTTGGTAACATTGTCAATGGAACCATCAAAAGACGGGTGAGGGAAGGAGCTAAAACAAATGGGTGCGCCATCAAACGTACATGCCGACCAGCAAAACGATCAGTCCAAACGCAGCCTCGAAGAAATCAAAGCGGACTTGAAGCTTATGCCGCTGGTACATTGTAAGGTCTTGCAGCTGATTTTAAATACAGTGTATGATGTTGATTTTTTTTTATTCTAGTTGATTTTTTTTTAAAGGTGTATCTGTATTATGCTGCTGTCATTTTATTATTAAAAGTAGTCTTTTTGAAAAAAAAAAAAAAAAGATTGGTGGTGACCCGACCGGCCCATTTGGTGGCGGCCCACCGGGCATTTGCCCGTTTGCCCATATAGCCAGTCCGCCCCTGCATACAAATATACATTATTTATACTTTATTATACCTAGACCATTAAATATTGTACATACTATTGGAATGAAAAAAAACATATTTTAAATTTTAATACCTCATTTAAATAGCTCAATTTGGTCTAGAGATAACTAATATTTAACATGGCTGAATCTAAATATAAAATAGGCGGTGGTGTTAATTTTCAAAATTGTTTTCTTCTTTTCTCGTCGAACTTATATTGCCTATGTGTCTTTTATTTAACATTTTATGTAATGACACCATGAAACCACCTAAGCTGGAGGATCGTTGGAGACAAAGCCACCCTGAAGAGATTTGAAAAACGAATGAACACTCCATGATAAAGTTGAGAAGAGATCTACAATTGACAAAATATTTGTTTTCAAATTTTAAGGAAAATATAATCGTCTTGAAATATCTTGCAAAATTATGAAAATGACATACAATAGGCGAAAAAAAAATGAATGATTTAGCCAGTTTTTAAAACTATTTTGTACACAAACCTGCATCTGATATTTGCTAAGAATTATATAAGCAACTTATAGTTCAAAGGTCTATAGATGAACTGAGTTGTGCCTGTCATGAAGCATTTTTGGGCACATGTTTGTTTATTTATGGATAAAGAAATTCACGACAAAATTTCGTTTTGTAAAAACTGATAATTGACAATAAAGTCGAACACATTTGATGTTTTGAATGAATCGTTCGAAGAAAAAGCAAACCCTGTAACAATTATATCAGTAGTAATAAATGGAGCAGTAGTGGATCTTGATTGCAGGAATATCTTCAATTTTTTTATCAACGCAGTTATGAGGAACTAAATACGGAATTACTTGCTCAAATGTGAAGAGAAAATGACAAGAACATTCATCAGTTGAATCACAAAGCACCAGGACAGGACAAAATTACAGCAGAAATAATTCACAGCACAAAGGAGTGCATGATGTAGACCTATGTGTGAAAAAATGTTTTATTTAATTTAATAACTATATTTGCATTGTGTAGTTTTGTCTAGTTATAACTTTAACAAAAAGAAATGTAGACTGTACAGCGTTAAGTATTTGAAATTGAAATTCATTACTTCCTTGTCAAACAAGAGAGTGTTAATGTGCCATTTGTTATGATGCAGTGCTCCTATTTCTTAATGTGGTTCTCATAGAGCTCATTACTTATAACGATCTTAATTTTTTTTTCTCCATTGGGCCACTCAATGAGTATTCCAGCTCCTTCGTTTGTGGTGGCTTTCTGAGAACAATCCATGAAAACTCTGTTAGGGCAATGGTATTGTAGAAGAGTTCACTAAATTCCTGAGCTCTGTTGGAATGTAGCTAAATATTTCTTTCTTCTAATGTAAGTCATTACAAACAACATATTTCTGCAAACAATATATTTCACCATACAGCTGGCCGAGTCAACCTTGTCTGGTAATGATGTATTTTTTTATTCAAATTTTTATGGCTCAAGAACTCCACGAAAAACATTTCTTTGTGAAACCTTTTACTAAAACAACAAATCTCTAAATGGGAAATAATCTCCGTAGCAATTGAAGTCGAGCTTGCAAACCTTTAAAAACAAAAAGTTCCCAATGTGTTTAGTGATAGTAAATGATACATATTAACTGTTACATAATGGGTTTCAATTTCAATTTGGTTAATAAATGTATAGTAAAAAAAATGAATGTAACTTAAAATGTATTTTTTTAAATTACATTTTCACTCCTCGTGTCACTGGTTGGAAATTATTAAAACAAAATGTGTAATTCGAAATTGATGAATTTTCAAAAATTCAATATAACTTAAACAGGGGGTCCACGGAAAACCAGAAAACTTGTCAAGGGGTCCACGAGACAAAAAAATCTGGGAACCACTGTTTTAGACACATACAGATCTAGGTATTGTAAAAGACTAAAGACTGAATCATTTTTTTCAAACTAAAATGCTGCACTTATTTGAATAACTGATTGTTGAGCATCTCTTTAATGACACACAAGTCCTGGGTTCGATACCCATACTAAACAATTTTGTCAAGGATGAATTAAATATAGATGTTAAATGTTTTCTTGGAGGTTCAGCGAGTACCGATTTAAATTATTCCGATATCGAATTCCAGCGATGGTTGATTTTGAAACCAATACGATGCCAGTGCCCAGACATTCTCATCGCATGACCTCAAAACCATCCATTCGAATTTTGTGTTGTTATAACTTAGGTAGGCACTCAACGAAAGGCAGTAGTTAACAATGAAATAGATCTTTATTAACAGTGCAAACACATTACAGGCGTCAGTCTTCCAAGAGTCTTTCTAGTAATTATAACAGTCCTCTCACCAGCAACCTGAACGTGGACCAACGAGAGCTTTCCCAGCCTCGCTCCAGGTCCCTTCCACAACCTTCAGGCAGCACAAACGTTGGCTTCTAACTTGTCAACGATGTAGACTCTCTTCTATCACTGATGCACTCTTCTTTCCTCTCTCCTAGTCTTTGTTCACAATGCGCTCTGGCGCACCACAAGCACTGGTGCAAGGTAGGGTTATAACAGTATTTTCTTTTCTTGCGGTGGTTGATTTTGAAACCAATGCGATGCCAATGCCCAGACATTTTCATCGTATGGCCTCAAAACCATCCATTCGAAGTTTTTTTTTCTTTTCTTGTGTGTTGATAGAAAATTTATTTTCATCTTTTTTTTTTGGTCTGGCAATTAATTCTTGTGGCCAATACGTCATTTGAGGCTTTGCAAGACAATGTACTGTAAAGTTTTGATCTACATTTTAGATGTTTGGTGTACAGTGGAAAATAATCGAGAAATATTTGCTTTTATACTTTGTGTAAGATTTTTGTTTTGTTTTCGTGAGTATTTATATTGCAATAAATTTGTTTTGATTTTGTTGGCACTTGTAGGCCTACGCATTCTGTCTCACAGGAATGGATCGTACTTGGATAGTAATTTCAAACCAGGATATTTCTTTGAATTTTACTGCCAATTCTTCTTGAACAATGAGGCATGAGTTCGAATCCCGACTCTAGCAGCGTTGTGTTTGCTCAGCGGTTGGGGTTAACCCTAACCCTTCTGCCAGATACCCCCTCCTCTCACTGGTCCACAAAAGAGATTTGACCATTACTAATTAGTAACAAAAAAAAAACACCAATATAAACGTGTCCATAACCAGAGCATTGAATATTGAAATAACAACTTGTATCGCTTCAAAAAAAATAGTCTAAAAGAACGTTGCCTTCAAAGATTTTTTAAAATTTGGTAAAATTTGATTTAAACTGGTCTACAGGTTATATTTAATTTCATTTAATAGAGAATATAGGACATATGAATTACCAAAACAAATAAATGTGTTTATTTTTATTTATGTAATTACATTGTGTAATTTGTACTCAGTTTGATGCCCCCCCCCAACTTGATGCCCGTGCGGCCCGTACCACCCGCACATTGCTAGCTACGCCACTGCTGTTTAATGTTTACTAAGGAAAACATGTTCAGTTGATGTTTAATTTGTTTCTAATTTTAAAATCTTAAATGTTAATCTATGTAATAACTAATGATAAAATGTAAGAGACAACACAATTTGAAAATAGGCTCGACACTCATTTTAACTTTGTCCAACAGCAGTCAACGAACTTTATTATAGCGCAAATAAAACAACGAAACAACGAATGTTTTTATTGGGAAGAACATAAGTATATCATCACCGGGTGAAACCCATCCTAGTGAGCCACTGGTTCTACAATTTGCAATTATAAGGGAGTTCATCCTGTATAGTAATAATATATTATAATGTTGGTTAAAACAAACAAATCTATTTTCTAAATCAAGTTTTCATCTCTATTGATTCATATATCATGAATTGATTCCTATAGTGGCCTATCCTGTTATGACAGTTATGTACACTGGAAATGTACGTCACTGGCAAGACATGGCCTAAATTGTGCCGATGTGCCAAAACTCAACTCACACAAAAAAAATAATTTCAAAAGAACATGCTACAAGTGTTAGTATTTAATTATAATACTATGATACTTTATGTTTCTAAATCAATTAATTTGTATTAGGAAATAATACATATAATTCATAAATGTGCTATTACTTACATTTTCCGAACTGGTTTCATTTTTTCCATTTTTGACAATGTTGTCACTTTCAAGCACAATCTATCTTCTATATATATAATCCTCAAAGTAAAAGATCAAACACACAAAAGTTCAAACAAAAACAACAACAAGCAACAAGTAAATAGGGAAGATCCCATGGCGCAGCACGCGGTGTGAATGGAAATTGGTGCATCCCAATCCGCACTATTTTGTGAATAAAAATTGGTGTTTATATAATTCTCTTCTTCTCAGATTTTTGTCATAATTTTAAAAGTATTTCCAGATTATTGTGTCGTTAGACTATTGAAACTAGAACAACAATACACAGACAGAGTATACTCTCAGGTTTCACTTTAGAAGTACCTTAATTAATATCACAAAATTACGCAAATTCGTTCATTAGACATGATTACGAAAGGTATTAACTCATCTCTCTATTCCTAGATCTAGATCTAAAACTCGAATTCAATTCTAAGATTATAGAACTTCTCTTCGCAGTGATAGTTTTATGCTTTAGGACATGAACATACTAATTATAGTCCATTTAATCAAATTAACATTCAAATTTGCTTTTCTAAAGCATTGTTACATAGTGCAACTCTATACTTAATATCGCGTAAATTAAGGTCAATTAGCTATTTTATAACTCCATTCATAGTATTTTTGATTCATGAATTCACTTATAACAAGTAAATGGGAAGATCCCATGGCGCAGCGCGCGGTGTGAATGGAAATTGGTTATCCAAATCCGCATTATTTTCATTCACCAAATAGCATAGACATAAATAAATATAGACTGGAAAAAGGAATTAACTTCATGTAACTTGATTTAATAATTTATACACCTAAAAAATTAGCACGGGTCCAATAAAAGTGAGGGACCCACTGCGGTTCCATATGTTGCAGTGCCTAAGGCCTGCCCTGGTAAATAGCGGCGTATGCTATGCCGCCGGTCGAATCCCAACTTTTAATGTCTTGGAACTATACCCATGCATAGAAGAGGGTTCTGAAAAAAAAAACAACAGAAGCCAGTTACCCTTAGGTAGCTTGTAGTGCTAATCCTGACATAACCTGCGACGCCACTGATTCGAAACTGTATCAGCATCTGACGCTCCTTTTAACATATCAGTTACATGGAAAGGGGGGGGGGGGGCTGCTGTTTGGGCAACATCGTCCCGACCACAGCTTGTGCTTCAAACGAAATAAACTTTAACATTTCAGGCTCTAGTAAATATGTCTACATAGGCCTACACGTGTCTTCCTATTATGTAGTCTCTGATAAAAAGGAGACATCGATCAGAAGGATTGTTATTTCTAAATCTAGAATAAATTTAGATTTACACAACAGTTATAAAGTCAGCAGTCAAATATACTATTCTTCTGCTATAGGGCCTACATTTATTTATCAGACATAGTCTTCAGAATAGGCTACTATTTGTCAGGGGCTCTTTATTGCATACTAGCCTACATGGCGTAACGCTCACATAATATTTAGTTCAGAATCCTGACCCTCCTTTTTTCCACTTTCAACAAAACTGTTCACATTTCAACGCATCCCCTTTTAGCCCATGAGCTCTACTATCTGTTACGTTGAATCGTTTTAAAACGCCCTACCAAACACACTTCTGGCCAATAAATGACAAGAACACTTCTCTCTACACACTAAAACGTCAAAATGGCCATATCTTTAATTCTCGCCAATAAATCTTCACACGTATTTCTTCTTACCCGAAAGCATTTAATTGTTGATCAGTACAAAATACTTCAAAGCTGCTGCCATCATCTAACATTCATCTGTCCATAGGTGCCAACCCTTTAAAATACCTAAGCATTCTATAGAATGTCCGAAAAGTCCAGGCTAATCGAGCAATGATTTCTCCTTTTCCTAATTTGCCTAGGCAGGGATTTGCTTTTTCATTTTTAGCGGCCCCCGTAAGGGGAAAAGCCGTTATTAGGTTTGTGCAAGATGTCCGTCTGTCACACTCAGGGCGCCAAAACTAGAAGAGATACGAAAAATATTTTTTCACCATTAAATGCGGCTACTTTTAGTTTTCTAAAATACTGATACTTTACTTACTGATACTTTACTTGTAAACACGCTGACTCCTTTCGTTTAAGAGTTGTTGCCCTGCAAAAAACGTTTGCATTATTCCAACACATAATAACAAATTACCGGTATCAACAAACGAGAATATTTTGTGGACTTACTTTGTAATCTTGTTGTTTGTAAAAATACAGTTATAAAATGACGGGGCATGCCTTAATACTTTGCAAATAAATATCCTTTTTTTTCTAACATGAAATTGACTTCACAAATAAAAGTATTCAATATAATGACAAAACAAGGTGTGATCATAATGAGATGGGTGTAAAAATGCACAGTATTAGGCTACATAGCAAGTCTCAAGTTAATTTATATTTTTTTTATTGGAGAAAGAAAAGCAAAAATTATTAACTTTAAATTTATATTTTAAAAAATGGGATAATTTTAAAAAAAATATAATTTACAAAAGAAATACTTTCTGAACTATTGTTGTTTTCAATTGATATATTTACACTCACAAATGTTTTAAAAATGTTATGTTGCATTCAAACTATTATACATATCAAAAATGTAACATAGACAAATAGACATTTGTTAAAAGATCTCCATCATCTGACTCTTCCAGCTCCAAAGATTTATCTTTGACTTCACCATGTACCACACAAAGGATTTTGGCTACTTCTTTATAACAAGGTCTTTAATGGACATTCTTAATGTTTCAATTTGTTTTTGAATTGTTTGTCCTTGCCCACAGCCATAATAACCCCTGGACACTCCAGAAGGTTCAGCTGGATACAATTGAGGACCATCCGTCTCCATTGAACCAATGATGAGGCTAACGGTGTAACAGAACTGTGCAATGTGTGTGCATGTACATAACCAGACACGTTCATTCAGACAGAAGCACCCCCATAGCTATTGCTATCATTTGATGCTTCTGATCTGGCTCTATCTCATCGCCATAGCTATTGCTATCATTTGATGCTTCTGATCTGGCTCTATCTCACCCCCATAGCTATTGCTATCATTTGATGCTTCTGATCTGGCTCTATCTCATCGCCATAGCTATTGCTATCATTTGATGCTTCTGATCTGGCTCTATCTCACCCCCATAGCTATTGCTATCATTTGATGCTTCTGATCTGGCTCTATCTCATCCCCATAGCTATTGCTATCATTTGATGCTTCTGATCTGGCTCTATCTCATCCCCATATATATTGCTATCATTTGATGCTTTTGATCTGGCTCTGTCTATGAGATGGCGGGCATCAGTATTTAAAGCTGCAACAGCTTCTCAGATGTGTCTGTCAATGTTAAGAATCCTTTAATTATCACCAGTTTCATATAATTTAGAAGTTATCAGTTTTTCAACACCAAACACCACACCATCTTTTCCAATGGCTGTTCCGCTGTTTTTCAACTGCTTTTTGTGTATATCTTACCTGAAAAACTCTTCCATCAGGAGAAAACTGTGATGCAGATAAATTGCACCTAATGCCTCTAACACGTAAGTGCTCCCCTGGTAGAATGTACATGAAAACAAACTTGAAACGAATATAGAAATGAGCTTTCCAAATCTCTTTCTAAAAACGGTTTTAACGTATGTGCATAGAATGTGTATATGCATACAAGTTTAAAAACAACTAAACAAAAGGGTTTTCTTTCATGTTACCAGAAGTAACTGATGCACCTTCTTTCATCATAATAAGAGTAGGCATAATAGTGCAATGGGATTTTCGATATATTACCATCCCAGACGTAAACATTCGATGATTCCTTTACGAATCAAAATTACAACAAGAAAAAAAAAAAATTATACGAAGTGTAATTGTATCAATTCGTTTGGATCAGTCATGTCATTAATTTGTAATAGATCTAGACCAACAACAATAAATCTAAGCGAGTAGAAATGTTTTTACCAAGTCTTTTTGTTTAACGCTATTTCATGCTTTTAGCTTTCTCACTACGCTGTGATCCTATCACTTGTCTAGACCAGTTGTGAAGGGGGGAGAGAAAGAACGGGATATCTGGGTGAATTTTAAAGTAATCATTGTTTAAAAGCATTTATATTTTTTTAAAAAAGGGGGACGACTTGAAATCATGTCACAATCCTCCTCAAGCCGTCATGCTAACCACTCTGCTACTGGAGTTTTATGAAGATAGAAGATTGTAGAGTTATCTATTGGTTTCAAAATTGCTTTAAAACGGCGACCTATTAAGGGAACTAATGTCCTTGTTTGAGATACTAAACAAAAAATTAATTATCATTACGGTAGTTAATAATTAATTGGTTATTTAAAAAATTCTTGTGTTGTCAGGTAAAAGAATAAACTTCAAATGTCAGCCCGAGATAGGGTGGGGGAGAAACAACGTGGACAAACTTTTGAACAAACTGAATTGATAGAAACTCTGTAATAAAAGTTGGCCCTACTGTACAACCAAAATTTGATTTGCGAACAACGTCCCGCGTCAACCGAGCTGGCCAACCGCTGACCCTGCCTCACACGCTGTTCAGAAGTCTCAGTTTATTGTGCACATACAACTTTCATTACAAATGTTGAGTACCTGTATAGATTGGCTTTGACAAGAGCGGTGGTGACGAGGGCTACCATTGAAATGAAGAAATAAGTTCAAACTATGTGTCCGACATCGCGGTGGAATAAAAGCAAAGTCGAATGTATTGAAAAATAATGGAAGCGATTAAAGGAGCCAATATTACGTGTTAATATAATTACGAATCAAAGATCTCATAATAAGTGGATAAGTTGCAGATTGCTTCATTCATGAACAAACATTGATACCATCTGCGGGTACTGAACAAAGCGCTAGTCATTTAGGAACATTTGGTGCAGGGTAAAGAAGACAGCCTGCTGGTGAAGAGGAATTTCCCCTCAAAGCAGTGACTCCAAGCCCTGCAGCTCCATCCACTCAAGCTATTCTATCGCAACAGGTTGGCGTATATCTCTCTACTGGTACCGGTAGTTCTAAGCATTTGGAATACATGATGCTGCACGTAATATTATTAATAGTACTAGGGAACAAATAAAGGCTGGCCAACTCTACACCTTTATTTCTTGGGGATTGTTTACCACCAACTTTCAGGAACGGATTGTGGTCGCAAATTAAGGTACTACTGGTTTGATTTTAGAAACGACATTATCAATTTACTACAGAGTTACTTCACATGACAACATGACATTATCAATTTACTACAGAGTTACTTCACATGACAACATGACATTATCAATTTACTACAGAGTTACTTCACATGACAACATGTCTATGATTTGGACAATTTCTATAGATTTACTTTCACTAAAGTTGACTGCATGATTTGTTCTGGTGTCATGCCATTAACCTGCTCAGTGCGATAGTGTCCACGTTCTTTTTTTTTTTTGTCCACGTGTTGGGAGAAGGTTACGGTCAATTCAGGATTCGAACTCAAGCCACACGTGATCAGACAAATGTAACGCTGAAAGATTTGAACATTTATGTCACCTCTTTTATTGTATGGAGAGTAATAAATATATGTTTTTACATGAACAAAAAAAAAAAAAAAAAAAACCCTAAAAAAAAAATTTTTAGGAAAAAAAAAAAAAATTTAAAAAAAAAAAAAAAAAAAAAAAAACTGAAACATTATAAACCATATTAGAACAATGGGCCCCAGTTCTATGTACAACTGTGTATGTACAGAATCAATGGAACAAACATCACAGATTGCTTGAGCTTACTTAAGGATAGACACGTTTAGTCTGAGAACCTAGGCAAATAAAAAAAAGTTTAGTTCCAAGTCAAAGTTTGGGCAAGTTAATCAATAACAATAGCTTTACCAAACAAGTTGAATTCCTCAAAAAAAAAATAATCTTCTCTTAGCTTTAGCAATCTCTAGTGATATCTAAAACATGGTGAAATGCTGTTCCTCTAATGAGTGTATTTCTAGAGCAAAGATTTAAGACAAAACACTTGCTGGTCAATGTCAGTTCTCTTCAAAACCAATTAGTTCCCCAAAGCCAGGAAAAGTCTTGCCATGTCTAACCAGCAGCATCTGTCACATGTACAGGACGTACCGGAACAAAGAAAACAACCTACTCACCAAGGCAATTAGATGGAGAAACATACACAATTGAAAGAAACACACAAAGCCCAAAAATCTGATCATTATTTCAATGTACTCTGTAAGAAATGTCTACCCAGACAAATATCTGATCATAATTTCAATGTATTCTGTAAGAAATGTCTACCCAGACAAAAAACTGAATCATTTCAATGTATTCTGTAAGAAATATCTACCCAGACAAAAAACTGAATCATTTCAATGTATTCTATAAGAAATGTCTACCCAGACAAAAATATGATCATCATGCCTACTTCAATGTATTCTGTAAGAAATTTCTACCCAACAAAAATCTGATCATCATGCCTACTTTAATGCTATAAGAAATGTCTACTATATTGTTAAAAGTGCAAGTATTTTTTTTTATGGATGGGACAATCATTTTGTCTACGATTCCATTAGCTATTAGCAACCATTTCAGTGTTTTGTAGGTTTAAATTCTTATTTTGAACTAGGAGTTAAAATAATGCAATGAAACGGTTTCCGCTCACTGTTCTTTAAGACATGACAGTTCCATCATAATGTCTTCAGCTTCAGTTTTGTTTCCTACCATTAGAAATCAAATCACTTTGTACAATGCTGCTAATCAAAACTATTTGTCAAGTATTGGTGGAAAACTACTTAACATTTTGAGATATATATACTGGATAATAGCAGATAAACAAAACAAAGTCAAACATTAATTAGATTGGCTGGTATAGACAAGAATCAAAATTCATGTACAAAAACACTATTACATCTTCAAGTCAATGAAATCTGTCTCATCAGAGACAAACAATTTATAACAAGTAACAAAATAATGAGTGTTAATAGAAAATGGAAAACAAAATTCAAAGTGAATCAAATATTTGCATTACATAAAATTCAGTCACATACTTTATAAATGTTCATGAAATAAAAGTCTTTGAAGTTAAAACAAAACAAACAAAAAAAAAACACAATCATTTTTTTTTAACTTAAACATTCAATAATGGTAATAAAAAAATCAAAGACGCTGTCCAAAGAAATTTAATGTATATGTATTTAACACTTATATGGGATGTTATTATGAAAACTATGTGTAAAAAAAAAAAAGAAACTCCTATTAGTAACTATTTTCTCACACAAGCTACTATCATATCCAAACTAAATATGTGTAACAAGCCAAAACAAAAACTGAATTCATTCATTGTAAACAAACAGAATTACCACAACAAAAACACAAGTTTTCATTGTTAATAACTATCAGATCAGAAACACATATTCATTGTTTACAAATACACTACAAATCAAAACCATGTTTTCAATGTCAACATATACACCAGCACAAGAATGACAATCAACCCATGATGAAAAAAAAAACTTTGACAAACACTTCCATTGGTGGCTATAAAAACAAAATTATATTTAACTCAACCATGGACAGCTAAATTGTTTGCATTAGTTGAGGAACAAGTCCACATTTTGTATGAAGCTACATTTGAAATTCTTGTTTGTTTCTTGATTCAACTAGAAATGATTTCATCTTTACCCTCCCATGTGATAGCTAGTGGTCAGAAATTCAACCAATCTGAAGACTATTCAAAATACAAATGTGGATTGCTTTAATTAACACAATTAGTGTTTGATCACTGACTATAAGGAAAGAATGTGACAAGTTATATATGAATGTATAGAGCAACTCTTTATGTTCAATTCCAAGAGTTTAAATCAAAAAATTCCCCCATGAACCACAAACAGTAAGCATTACAAATGACTGAGTATGCCACTTTTACTTGCTCATAGCACTGATAACTGCCCACATCAGTTCATTTGTTCCTTCTTTCATACTCTCTGCATCAAAGTCCAGATCCAATAGTTCTCGTACTCTCTTCATGGCTACTTCATAATCATCATCAGAGAGTGGAGCAAAAGCATTTTCTAAAACATCCGAAGAATGAGCTAAATAAATAAGAGACAACATACGGCGATCCATCCTGTGGGCATCATTGGTCCAACGATTGAGAACTGATTCCTGTACTCGTTTTATAAGCCTCTGTTTGACAACATTGTCTGTCAGAGGATGTGTGGTCATATCAAACAGAAGAAAGTTCTGTTTTTCTGTTGTGCAAACTCCTTTCTCCACCAAATTTTTAGCAAGACGTTCTCTCACGTTACGCAACTGATAGCGCAGTTTCAATGGATTCCATGTTTCACCTGGATATAAAAAAAAAGGAAGATAAATAGTTTGTCTGCACTTATTATTACAGGACTAAGGAAACTAAAACAATGTGTCCAAATAGTTCCAAGAATAGAATACATTTTAGATTCAACCAGTGTTTCAACTCTCTTTTTGAGAAAATTATTTAAAATTTTACAAGTCACAATTTGGACATTGATTATATCTAAATTGAAATAGAATTAAAAGCTAATATCAGCAGAGGCCTGATAAAAAGGAAAAAGCTATATAACCATGCCATAAATTAATATTAGTTGTAGACTAATAATTTAACTACTAATATTACAGATATGGGAAAGCAAAACAATTGGTAAAAAATTATAAAATGATTTTTAAATTGTCATTATAAAGTTTTCAATGTTCCACATTCTAAATATATATATCAAAACAAAGAACACATTTAATATAGAATTTTGTCTTGACCTAGTATTTATATATTCAATTTCTTTTTATCAAAAGTACAACAATTTCTTAAAACTTTACTCAATACAAAACTTACTTGTTCCTAATTTAGTCCAATATGATAAATTTTTCAACTGAAATTTTAAAATTTCAAGGCATTGCTTTATAATATTTATACTTAATGTTAAAACATTGTCATTACCACTTAAATATTCTATCCATGATTGTACAGTTTCAGGTGGCTGGGTTTCTTTTATATGTCTTAAGGCTTCATCCAGTAAAACATCACCAGTTGGCTGATCATTCTTACAAATAACTTTTCGATTAGTCAGGCTTCGGCGACGCATTCCAGCTTTCTCAAGTTCAACTCTGCCCCGCAAAGATAACTCAATCAATATGCATCCTCGAAGTCCAGATGATATGCAGTCATTCCAAAATGAAGTATAACCCTTAGAAATAAATGTTTTGAAAATTATTAAAGTATATATATATATACAAGGTTCTCAAATAAATCTTAAATGATATTTATTATCTTTTAGCATTCAAAATAGTGTTATGTATAAAAAAAATTATATATTTAAAAGATCAGCCTTTTTGTCTAGCATACCAGTAATTCTAAACTTGTCACTTATGCCAGTCAGTTACAACTCAATTTTCACGTTAGAGACAATTATCAAAATGGACAGTACTTAATATGCTTTATTATTATTAAATATCTTATCTTTTTTGAAAAGCAACATGTTCCTGTACCCAGAATGAAATCAGCATGTTATTGAAATGGATCTCTTAGAAAATATTCAGCAGCACTAAAATTAGTAACCTTGATCTAACAATCATAGTGTTGCTTACAATGCTAATTTAATATTGGTATGTGTGTTTAACTCTAATTATCTAAAAAATGTGTACATAAATACAATTTTTTTAAATTATTAAAACAAGAAAGCCAGCTATTCCATGGACAAAAAGGTAGATATTAGGAGTGGGGTAGAAACAAATAGTATTTAAATTTTATATCCAGCTTGGAGTCAGATATGGCCGCATAGTAAAATATATGATACTATCTGTCTGATATCTCTACATTTCTTGTAAATTTATAGCTTACTTTATACTTAACATTTTACAAAACTTCTAAGTACCTATATTCATATTACTTTTTTTTGCTTGTATATCTGATCTACCTTATTGTTTTAAACTCTATTAAAATGATGATTTAAAGTTAAATAGCATTTAATAACAGATAGGCCTATCACAAACTAATCTGTGTAACGTACAAGGGTGTGTGTGTGTGTATATATATATTATAAACACGCCACTTTGCAGTAGCACCAGAGTTTCCTCTCCGGGGCTCATTTCAGGGCCTTAGATAAAGGGATTATGGGTGGCCCATGAGTCATGATCCCTCTTTCTACCTTGCTGATGCGATCCAAAGGAACATGCACGTTACGTTTGGCACCAACTCAGTTACAGAAGCTGCTGGAGGGAATTTTATAGTTGATACTCCCAACGCCTAAGGGGCTACAATCCTGTTTTTTCCTAGAGGTTGTCTCCTGAAGCCTGGCCTGCTCCTGTGGCTTAGGTACTAAGCCAGGCGAAAGTGCTCTTACTAACAGGTGAAGGTGAATATCTGGTGCCACAAAACTAGGAGCTTCTGGCAGATGGAACACGTCAGCCTAGTAAGGCAATTCATCTAGGAGAGGGGTACTTTGAATTCAAACCCACGCTGCCTTGCGGTAATAAGGCTTCATGTGTGTATATATGAGAAGCCAACAAATATATGTAATGGGGGTGTATGGGATGGTCAATGTGGAATAGTTAAATATATTTAATAATACTAATGTAAATTTCTCAAAGGTAAAAAGCAATCTGGATTGTATAGTGGGTAGATGTAAATGGTGGAAATCATTTATCTAGAATGAACAAAAAATCAAGCTGAGTTTATTTGCTCTGCCCCTCTCCTTTCTTACCATATTAGAAAAGAGCTTTGGAATGTATGAGGGAAAAAATGTCATTGCACAGTTGAGTGTAAAGAGAATTATATCTTTGACCCCCCCAGGGGGGGGGGGGGGATGGACCAGTTACAGAGATACAAATGGTCTGACCAATGGCCTGTATGGCTGAGGGTTCCACAACAATATTTCGCGACTATTCATTCAACCAACAAATCGCTCAAAGACAACTTGCTCAGATTATTTGTTCACAAACAACTTGTTAACCAACAAATTGTTCTCTAGATATTAGGACCATCTGCTGTAGGTTACTTTTGTTCTATGCCGATAAGGATGAAATGGCTCCAAAGCCTAAGTTGATCTTAAAAAAAAAAACAACTATTCATAGATCTAGCACTTACTAACAAGTGCAACCATGGGCGTTTGTTACATTATTACCCTCCTTTAACTTTTAAAGTTTTCCAATGCAGGATAATAGGTTGGATAAGTGTCCAACCCAGCACAGCTGTCAATGATATTTAACTACTAGTTCTAATTAGTACTTTCGGTAATGTATCATTTGGGAGGCATGGTCCTATATATTGAAAAAAGGTAGTATCAGTTAGTAGTTAGGTATCTATCTTATTTGTAGAGGGACTAAAGCTCTTCAACTATTAGACTAGATCCTAGATCTATATCTAATTGTCCTGGTGTAAAAGAAAAAAAAAAGTTAAATAAACCTTTTTTTTTTATATGTGGACATTTTGGATAGATACCGGTAGATATATAACTTAATTTAAGTAATTCAAATATGTAATATTTAACTGAACATTACTAGTTCACTACTTCACTAGTCTAAATATATACTTAAATACTATAAAACAAGATTACTAGATCTTAATATAGATTTAGAATCTAGATCTAATAGTAGTTAATCTATAGTTGAAGAGCTTTAGTCCCTCTACAGATTAGATCTAATCATCTATCTAACTACTAACTGATACTACCTTTTTTCAATATATGGGACCACGCCTCTCAAATGATACATTACCGTACTTTCCACACCAGCCCCAAGCAGAACAGATAATTTATTTTTAATGTGGTCTTGCCAGCCTATGGCCATAATATCATAATTACCTTTTTTTTTACACCAGATTTTGCCAGGTGCAAAACCTTACATTTTTAGTAGAGTTTAGTCTTAGTGATGCCTCTTTGCTAGTTCAATTACTTTGAATTACTAGAGTCACTAGAGTTTAGAATAGTCTCTACTCTACTTAGAGATTCTAGATCTAGAATCTAGATCAGGCATGTCAAACTCATTAAGGTGTATGAGGGCCGCATACAAATCTTACTATGACCTGAGGGGCCGCAGTAAAAAAATCAGTTACAAAACTGCCTAGTCTAATAGTCTTATGTAAATTAGAAACAATACAATAGAATACAATAATTAATATCATGCCTGTCCCTTAGTTAAATCTGTAGTACTATCCAGAAACATTGAAAATTGGCGATGATTTCAACCACCGACAGAATAAAATTGAGAGCGACTGAAACAGGTCTATGACATGTTGGAAATGTAATTGCTTTGTGCAGAAAGTTTCTTGGTGAATGATGCACTGAAAATGAGGAAAGTTAAAATTAGTATGAATCTCTCTATTTTCGTAAGAAGCTTTGCATCAAGACCATTTCATTTCATTGTTGGTGCGCCATCCGTTGCTAGACTAGCTAGCTTTACCAAAGATAAATTGTACTGCAATATCACCACCTGTTATTTATCAAAAGCATCCTCGCTTGTTGTGGTATGCATAAAATAGAGCTCAAGTAGCTCCTCGTGTATCTCCAAATTCCTGTCTCAGATCCTTATGAATATAATCAACTGCGATACACCCGTAACATGAGTTGACTCATCGAGAGCCATTGAAAATAATTCAAAATCAACTATTTTGTTCTTTAATTGTTCACGCAATCTGACTGACATGTCAATTATTCTATGTGCCACAGTATTCCTAGTTAACGCTATTTCTTTGAATGCTTTAACCTTTTCTGGACAAAGTACTTCCACAGCTTTAACGACACACTCCTTCATAAAATCACCTTCACTAAATGATTCGCTATGGCCTGCAATTAAGTTTGACAAAATGTAGCTTGCTTTCACTGCAGACTCACTCTCGTTGTTCAGTTTAACAAATGCTGTTTTTAAATTCAAGTAGATTGTCATCTCAGGTCATCTGTTATTTTCCAGCGTAATTAGTTTAACATTATTTTGATAATTTTTTAGGAAGCCAAGCGGGCCGCATGCGGCCCCCAAACGCAGTGTTTGACATGCCTGATCTAGATTGTCTTAGTATTGTAGCAATGTAGTAGATCTGATCTAGTTTAGTTTAGTTTTAGGCACATGGGCACAGACAGTATTATATAGGCCATCTATATTGACTATAGATATCATATAAATTTTTATAATAATCATAATGATAATTGTTGATTCATTTTTCTCTACTTTTTATAGATTTAGACTCGTCGTAGAGATGTAATGATATTATATTATAATCTAGTTAAAAATTCTAGTTAGTAGAGATTGTCTTCTAATTCAAACTAGTCTATATTATAGTCGATATTAGATTGGCTTTAAATTTTAAAACTAATTAACTTTTGTCTTTATTACTAGATCTAGATCTAATCTAGTTATTTCTAGATCTAGTATTAGCCCTTTAATTAATGCCTTTTTTTAATTATTATTTAATTTAATAAGACAGTAGTGAGTAGAGTCTGAGTGCTCAGAGTCAGTATGAACTATGAGTACTATGAGTATGTCTATGAGTAGTATGAGTAGACTAGATCTAATTATTATAAAGTTTAAATTTTAATCATATTAATGAGATGGAAATGATTATCAATAATTGGCAATATTATTACAGTTTATACTGCTCCATCAGTTTTACGTGGATCTAAAAATTCGCTTACCTCTCTGTCTTTTAATCCTAGTAAAAGGACTTCTTCCATTAGGGTCAATCGAGTTTCTTTAGAATCAAGATCCTCGTCTTCATCTGGGCTAGACTTTTCCTCTTTTTCGTCATTTGTAGATTCATTTGTGCTATTAGTAACAGTAGCAGTTCGCCTTTGAATTAGTCCACTAGTTCGGGAATATGCACCAGACATGGCAAAAAATAATGTTCTTTTTTTTTTTAAATATTTTTATAACTATTATCGTTAATAGGCGAAAAGCAGCAACAGTATCCCAGCCAAAACACTAAAGATGGCCGCCGTATTTAAGAACTGTGTAGTACGTCAAAAACTACGAGGATATACGAGATACGATGTTCCATAAGATTTTTAAAATAATTTTGGAGGATTTTTTAGTATTTCGAAACCGCTTACTTAATTTTGGCTTGCGAATATATTTTTCCAAAATGTTAAAATAACTAGCATAAAGTAGCTTATGTAAAAAAAAAAAAGGGGGGGGGGGATGTAGTTCCGTTCAATGAAAAAACTAGATCTAAATTCTAAGCATATTTGAGATTTTCAAGTTTAGCCGAACAATGTCAAGGACATTAAATTGAACTTCACTGTTGCCAACTTAATTAAACAAGAATTGAGTTACAAATGTAGCTCTATGAATGCGTGTCGGTTCTTTGTATCAATTCCATATATCTTTATTACCTCTAGTTAGTTGCCTATTAGTGGTTTAAAAAGTTTTAAGTCATAGGGTGATCGAAGGTCGAATGATTCGTTATTTGTGTTAAAACAGTAAAAAGCATAGTCTATCAACTATCAGCCACAGTTCGTGCATGTATAGGCTTATTGTGGCAAACTCTGCCATTCCAGATTGACTATTGATCCTTCACTCCAGATTTTGCCACATCTCAACACACACCTTTATATAGGGCCTATTATATTTCTTTTCTGTACCACATCCGCCGTGTCTAGATATAGGCTATGCCAGGGGCGGACTGGCTATATGGGCAAGCGGGCAAATGCCCGGTGGGCCGGTCTGGTCGCGAGCAAAGGAAAAAAAAATTTCAATGCAGACAACTTAAAAAAAAGAGACAGTTTTTTTTTTTTAAATTTGTGGGCCGGTTTATATGGTAATGCCCGGGCCGATTTTAATACCCAGTCCGCCCCTGGGCTATGCCATAAAAACTGTCTCTTGGGGAACGGTGCGTGGATAGCATAAACTATATATCGATCAATAGTAACATGTTTGTTTGGGGTTTTCTTATTACTACCAGTGAAATAGATTTGATTCTTATTACTAGGCCTTAACTAGGCACCCAAACGGCAGTTCTGCTTTGCTTCCGTATTGGTCTAATCGCGTCTTCTTATAACGACCATTGAGGTTGAGAAATTGCCCGAGACCTGTTTAAGGGAACCCAGAACAACTTATAAGCAAAACCACATCATTAAATTGAATTTTATTTAAATTTGCCTTTTGTTTCTTTACTAGAATTAGGCCGAAAAGAGGAGGGATGCTGGTGGACTTTTTAAATAGAAAATAGGGGCCTATATATTATTATTATAGCTTTTATAGCTTTTATATAGCGCTACTTTCATGCTTATAGCATGCTCAGAGCGCTTTGGTCCAATCTCATTTGTGGACCAGTGGGGGGGAGGGGGTATCTAGGAGTTGGTTTCCCGTGCTGCCTTTGGGCGCTCAGTAAACACAACTCTGCCCGAGTCGGGTGTCGAACCTCGGGCCCCCTTCTAGGTAGCCAAGCAAGCCAAGCTCAAGCCGCACTTGGCCTCTCGACCACGCTTCCCACATATAGGCCTATAGACCTAAGCAAAGTGGGTGTGTAAAAAAAATTGAAGACCACTGATCTACCGGTTAAATTCGTATTAGTGATTTATTTCTTGGTTCACTAAACGCATTAGATGTTGGCACTCTACCATATTTGCCCTCAGTTTTCTGTTCTTATTTTTTTACACCCCGATATATCTAAATTTTACGCTGACATTAATGTAACTAAAGCTACGAAATTCATTTTTGTAGGCATAGGCCCTAGATCTGTATGATTAATATATTTCATTCAATATTTTTTTCTTAATAGTATATATATAGTACTAGTAGCCTACCCGATTATGGAAAGAAAATAAAATATATCAAGTTTACACGGGTTTCAAAATGCATCGATGTGTCGACGATCCTCACGTGTGAATTAATTATATTATTAGATATCCTAAATATAAATTTGAGAGAGGACTACGCACAGGTCTATATATACATATTTCATATTATTAGGTTTATGGGACTACGTCATACAACGATTCTGAAACTTTTAACAGAATTTATCAGCTGGTGTAAATAGTTTAAAACTGCTTTAACAGTGCCGAAGTGTTGACAGATAGACGTAAATTCTTATTGGTAACCACGATTCGCATTTCCGTTGTCAAGGAACCACAATCAATCTTGGATGCGATGTTTGCATTTGGTTTTGTTTTATATTTTTAATGAGTCATAAAAAGGTTATTTTATAGATCTAAGTCTAATAGTTTTTATAATGGCCCATGTGAGAACTTACAGCCCATCAGTGAGGGTAGGCAATTGGAATGAAGAAATTCAGTTAGAGGAGGTAAAAAGAAATGCATTTAAATAATTTGAATGTGACAATTAGCCTAATAATGATTGACAGTCACAATGACAATCAACTTGAATCATCATCATATCATCATAAATGATCATATGATGACATATGACGATATCAACTATCTTTTAGATTAAATAACATATGAAATCATTTAAATTTTTAAAATTTAAATGACAATAACCTACTCTTTATAGTGTATCATCTATGTTAGTTACATAGACAGTCGGAATGATGTCGCCCACACATCAATTCCACCCTCTCCACGCAGCTGATGTATCCAAAGGAATTGCAGTGCCGATACCGCTAGACATTGCTAATGCCCATTGCAGGCATTCGAGTATCTCATCTAGAGCTATAATCTATCTATACACTATAGAATTTAGAAATAATAATTAAATAAAAATAAATTTAAGTAATGATATTAGTTCACGTTACTATAGATAAGCAGAATCTGGTTTCTATTATATTTTAAGAATATGCAAAAAAAGGCAGATTACAAAAATAATAATATAAATATCATGATTATCATCATCCATTATACTATAGTTTATTTAATATTTTTATTTGGATCCAGATTACCTAATTCAGATTCTGTACCAGAAAATCAGATCTAGATATAGACCTAGATAATAAACTTGTACATTTTTTAAAGTAAAAAAAATTTAGATTATTCTAGAATGGAGATAGATTATAGATCTAACTTTAGTTTTAATCAAGAATAAATCTAGATTTTAAACAAGGATTTATTTTAATTAATAATTCATTTTTGTTTTGATATATTCAATGCCAAAATCACTGTCATTACAATGGGATTTCACCACATTTTGGGAAAAGATCTGTAAAAAACAAACTTTTGCAATATCTGCTGTACGGTACTGGTTACAGACTCATGCCATGATCTCGAGTGGCTTCATTGGGGCGAATTCATCTTTGGTAGAAAAAGCCCTGGTGCTACAGATAATATCCACCAATTTATTGGAGCTGTGATTTTCATGCACTGAGTGCTCTCACATTGTGACATGAGGAGCAATGACACAGTGCAGATTCTCTAGCTTGTGAGAGCTGCTTTTGTAGCCCCAAGAATGTTTAACAGGCTACCACTATAATCCAAGAATGGGTACATGTCAAGTGATTGAAATTCTGTGATGACTCCAACAAAGTCCATGGAGTCTAGCAGCATTTGCTTCCCTCAGACAACAATTGGGCAGTGTAGAATGGGGCACAGCCACTATGGTGCTTACTTTGCATGGTTCTATTTCTTATTCCTTATGCTAGGATACACGTGTACAGATGTTCCTTTTTCCCTAGTGCTAAAAGATAATGGAATGAGTTGCCTAAATCAGCCAGGAAAACCAATAACTTGGCAGATTTGAAGTCATTGATTAACATGCATGACTAGATTGACACAGGGATATACTTTTCATATAATTCTCTTCTCTTTTGAAGAAACATCTGTAATTGATAAAATATGCTAATTTTTAATTTTTACTTTTATTTAACTACAAAACATTAATATTACAATATAAATTTGATTTACATTTTTAAATCTGCATTTTTAAATATGCAATTTCTAGGATATACTTAAAGATTTTTTGCATAGAAGAGCTAATGGCCAACTACAAATTCAAAAATCAAGTGGAATCATTGGAAAAATGACTAATCCTGTAAGAAGTAATATCATTTATCAATCTCATTATTACAAAGCTTATATCAATTTTGTCTGTCTGTCTGTCTAACTGGTAAAAGTGTGTCAATGTAATTTCTCCCACAACCAATCTCAGATCAAGTTGACATAGACAAGACACAAATCAATGAAATAAAAAGTAACCAATGGGTTAATTAATTACTGGTAATTATTTTTTTGTGTTGTACTTAATAATAACAAACCATGTTATATTCAAAGCTTTCATTCACTGAATGACAAACAACTACACACATAGTAGAAATCACAACACGAAATACGGTCAGTACACAGGCTAACAAATGTAAACAAACTCTAAGGGGAGACAATCCAAAACAAGCAAAATCATGACATTTTGGTACCAGCAAGGGAAACTAATCCTTCAGTGTTCACAGATATTGCTAAATTTGTTTTTTTTCCACATAGATAATTGTTAATGCCTCCCTCACACATTCTACAATAAAGTTGATACTTTAAACAAAATTATTTATTGTATCTAAAAAAAAAATAACTGTAACCCAAATAATCAGTTTATCAATTATTGGTAATTAATTATTTTGTTTGATATTGAATAAGGAAAATAACTTATAAAAAATTGATAGAGAAAGTTAAGGGCAGAGCTCTTCTCCTTTAGATAGGCTTTTATATAAAGAAAGTAATATAAAAGTAAAAGCATTATATATTTTTATTTTGCTTGTTATGGATTCAAAAACTAATAATTTTACTACATACAATTTATCTGTGTCTCAAATAATTGAAGATCAAGAATGGAGGATAAAAAACAATGCTGTTTAACACAGTAATTACTTTGTATTAAATCTTATTTTTAAAGTTAGCTAATATTCTTGTAACAATTATTACTATAATTCTCATTAGGTTCAACTTAGCACATCACCAGATGGTCACATAAGATTTGGGGATACTGTTATGATAGTGAATAAAGGTAATAGTAGAGTTAGGCCATACTTTTCATTGAACATTTCTAGCCATTCAAGGACTATACCTTATACAAAGTATTCCTTGGTCTACCTTCATTTCAGTCACAATTTATTACAGGCAATTTTTTGTATTCATATTATCTCAATTGATTTCTTGTGAAATAATTATTTAATAATCTTTCTAGTTAACATAACAAGTGTAGGACATAACTAAATTTAAAAAAAGAAAACATTCTACAAAGCTATAGATAAGAATTCATAGATAAATAAACAATCTATCATGTTCATATATTCTTTGCTAGCAGACTGGTTACTGCTTTGGCTTGAGAGGCCTCTGAAGGCTTTAGCCCACAAATTTGAATTCAGCATATTCATCATTCTCACTGCATAGCCCACCAACCAATTTCCTAACCTCTCATCACTGTCCCCACACTCCATAGCACTTATCCAGGACAAATAAATTAAAATGAAAACTATCTTTAAAATTAACAGTCAGAATCCATGTGATATCTGAACACACAACACTGCGTTAGTTCATTGTGTCATAGGCATTAGTAGGCATTAGAAATACTGGACATTTTAAAGATGTGAAACTTTATTGACTGGAATACATTTTATTGAAATATTTTTACCTAAACAATTTGTATTCAGTTGTTTATACTTGAATAAAATGGTATTTTAGGTAATCCAGACAGAACAGTTTATGGTGTGGGTCAGTATCCACGAGATGACAGTGCATTAGCTGTTCATATCCCTGACTTGAATAATGAAAGTGATGGAGGATCTTCAGCTGCTTCACTTTTAGTTTTGGGAACAAAAAAGTTGTCACCATGTATTCGTACTGCCTTCAAGGTGTTGCCGTGAGTATCACCTTCTAAACATAAACATGATGTCATAAAGCAAGCAAGGTTATCTAAGGGAAAGAACTTCACACTTACAACTATATCTCTTAAGAATGTAGAAATTATTTCCCGTTTTGATATTCAGCAAAATAATAAATTACCACATTTAATTGACTTATTGGTTAATTTTTTAATTGATTAATGTTTTGTAATCAATACATTTTTAAAGTTTTAACACAATCAGAGAATGGGTGTGTGAGAAAAAACATAATAAATTAAGGTAACAAAACCTGACATATTTAACCATAACTGTCAATACTGAAGGATTAATTTCTCTTGTTGTTATCAAACAAAATGATTAATAACCAGTAATTAATTAACCTATTGGTTATTTTTTTAAGTTTCATATTTTGTCTATGTCAATGAATAATTGTGCAAAGTTTCAACTTTATCCAATAATGGGTGTGGGAAAAATAACATGCTCAAATTTTTTTACCAGGGACAGACTGGCAGATGGACAGACAGACTGAGTTGGTATAAGCTTTGTAGTAAAGGCAAAACAGATGGTTCATTTTTATTTCCTTCTTTTAAATCTTCTCAAGTCAAGTTAAGACATCTGAGCTTTGATAGATGAACAGTTAGACAATGTTGACATCTTGGACAGTGGCAGGAGACAGGGTTAGTCAGGCTAACATAATGAGGTTGGGATCCATCCATTCCAGTGCTGCTACAGCCATCTCTCCATTCTGATCTAACCTGTGCTGC
>JADKLZ010064750.1:0-10122 GCA_021533235.1 Biomphalaria straminea | reverse complement strand
AATCCTGGTGAAGACTGGGATTTTTATTTCGGGATTTTCGGGCGCCCAGCTCTAACGGGTACCTGACATTAGTTGGGGAAAAGTAAAGGCGGTTGGTCGTTGTGCTGGCCACATGACACCCTTGTTAACCGTGGGCCACAGAATCAGATGACCTTTACATCATCTGCCCTATAGACCACAAGGTCTGAAAGGGGAACTTTACTTTTTACTTTTAATAACATTGATGTTCTCCCCCCCCCTCCCTTCCAGCCTGATCTACTACGGGCACATTTATTTCATTGTGAAACTTTTGTACAAATCATAGTGCCGGAAATAAATTCACTCTCAAATAATCTTTGGGAAAAGGGAAAAGGAAGTTTTGTGTAAAGACTTAAAGTTAATTATATTTACAAATGTACTGCATGTCTTTAAGCTCTGCTTATACTTGAGCTCTGCAGACATGTAAGAGCTATAAGGATTATGCCAGTTAATTGAAGCCTGGACATTCTGACATCCAGCAAGAACAGAAATGAATTTCAAAGTTCAAATTTTTGTTTTTTTTTAAATTGTGATTTCATATATTTTTATTTTGATGCTATACAGACAATTATTTAGAGCATGTCTGCAAATAAATTCAATGATCAAGGACATGTTTTCCCAGTCCTTCTGAATAGCACACATGGAATGTATTCTCTGCAGATTTATTTGTTTCGTTTTAACAAATACATTTTTATCTTTTTAATTAGTAAATTTTTTTAGTTTTCAGCGTAAATTTAGGAACAATGGAACAAGTTACAATGACTTGGAATTTTTTCCCCTTGTTTATTTTTTTTTAAAATTTGAACTTTTTTTATTTGTTAAATTATATTATTAGCACTAGTATTTTCTAATACTGACTGTAAACATCATGACATTATATAGTGGACAATATTTTTATGCTCCACACCATCCTATATAGTACTGACAAGATCTGCCTTCCTTCTTTATAAACTAATGGGGAATGAATTAAAAACAAAAGAGATCACAGAGATATGAATACAAGATAAAATAGACTGAAGTACTTAAGTGTGGTGCAATTTTTTAATTTTTAGATTGATAAATGCTTTGGGATAAGCTTGGTTTATATGCCTTAATGATTGAATGAATTGACTTAGATTTGTACATACCCTTGTTCTCTGAAGTGCCTGAATGTTTGCATCTTTTGCATTACAAATTGATGAAATAGTTGAATATGACTTATATATCTATCTCAGTACAGTTTTCCTTTACATGTTTCAATATAATGAAACAATGAATTACCGTACTAAAATCAGAATCACAAATCGGATAAACAATACTAAATGCAATGTATATTTAGATAGTTTTTGTTACATACCAAATAAATTTACATTTTTGTGGTTGGATCTTTTCATTAAGTCCACTGCAATTTTTAATAGAAAACAAGTCATAAATAATGAAAAGTTAACTCACACAAACTTATTGATAGAAATATTTGTTTTGTTATCTCCCTTTGATTACATTTCCTTTTTTAAAAAAATATGCTAATTGATGAATTTATTCTTTTATAAACAATTTATGAGATTTTTATTATCAAGTCTTTCAATTTAAACCATTTTTGATCGGAATAAAACAAAAATCTTTATAATATTGTTTTTGTTTTCAATCACAATTTGTATAACTGAAAAAATTAAATGTGAACATTATTTAAAATGATTAGTCTAAGTCTGTGTTTGTGGGAATTTAAAATTAATCAATAGGCAATGGCTTCGGTTCCGAACACCAATGAGAAGTGCAGTGTTATACTGACTTGGCAAATCTAGTTGCGACCTGCATATTTTGACACATCTGATGAGAGAGAGAGCCGTTGTCCTCCAGTTGTCTATTTTAAGTTTTCTTTACGTCTTATGCGCTTGTCTTCAACTAGAGCCTGTCTTTTGGACTTCAAATGCATGACCTGCGTCCTTTGTAAGAACTCTCCAACTGTCTCTTTCAAAGGCCATCTGCTGCCAGCAAAACTTTCCTCTATGCCAGTGAGGGCAAAATGGCGCCTGAGTTGACCTTAATAGTACTTATAGGGATACAAATGTCTGTCGACCTCCTATAAGCTCACCAGTAAGATCGGGATAAGTGTCCCACCCAGCGCAGCTGTCGAATGGTAAGTAGTGCTTCTATACTGTCTACACCAGCCTCCATCAGAACATGTTTGTAATGTAGTCCTGCCAGCGTTTGCCCATTTTGGAGCGAAGGCATCTTTGATGACAGAGTTTGAGGAACCTTAAATACCTTCGATAGAGTGCTGATACATTAAACTATTATTTTTAATAATACGTAGAACAATAAATAATGAAAAAAAAACGCGTCGCTGATTATTTATTGAATGTAACATCTCAGTTTCTTCTCTAGTGTAAAATAATTTATACGAAAAAAAAAAAGAAGAGATTTTAGGCTCATAAACATTGCGTCCAAAGATATTTCTGCAGTAGTCTACAACGAAATATTAGGGTACAATTACAAGTGTGCCTTGAGCATTCAGACGTTTTGGTCTGCACTTAGGACGCAACTAGCACCTGGATGGGATAACAATAAATAGATCTAAATAAGCCTACATTTTAAAAGAAACATATTCTCATATTAGTCATATTCCATTTATTCAAAGTGGGACTTTCAAAAATGTATTAAAGGAAGATCGCTAGATCTAGTCTGACTATAACCAACAAACATCATAATTCAATCTACGTTTGACTATAAAAAATATTTTTACACTGGCGAATTTTTTTTTTTACTGATTCTAGATCTAGATCTATATATGGAACCAAAGTAAATCTTTATGCAAATTTAAAGGTCAAGTTTGTTTAGTTATCGAACGATATATCTTTATCAGAGGGTGCATGCGTTTGAAGTATCTAAAAAAAAAAAGGTCAGATATATCCCTCTTGTTTCCCTTTTATCTGTGCGAACAACGCACTTAATTATAATATTAGCACCTGAGAACAGCAAGCAAGTTTGCTAGTAGCTCGTGGCGTTAGTTTTTTGACAAGTCTAAACATGCCGCCTCGCCGGCTCTTTTCATTGGCTGGCTTGGCGCGAATGATGACATCATTCGGAAAGGTTAGACTCCCAGCGTAAACTACGGTAGAGTTTCGCCGTAGATCAGTCACTGTTTCGTATTATTACTATTGATTTTTGGATAATTAATTGTTGCTAGCAGGAATTATTGAGGTAAGTAAATCTAATAATTTGATACATTTCGTGCATTGTTTTTTTTCCGTATTTATTTAGTTGTAAGTCTGCTTGAAAGTAATTAGATCTACGAGTTGGCTAGGAAGCCACGCTGGTTTGTTGATAAACACAAGAGTCGTTCTCGTAACGTTGCTGTGCAGATTATATTCACACACCCATTGACGCTGAATTTTGATCTGATCAGGATTCTACATTAAATTAGAAAGATGTAGATCTAGATCTATTATTAGCTAGTGTGATGTAATTAAACTTTTTAAAGTTCTGAATTAGTTTTATTGTTATATCTAGATCTAGATATAGAGTCTAGTTGTTTATTTTTATAATAGCGCTTGCGTCATTTCTAAACATTGTCTGACCTATTTACTTTAGACTTGATGTAATAGAGATAGTAGAATCACTGACCCAGAAAAAGACTTACATTAAAGACCTAGATCTACATTACAGAAAGTGTCAAGATAAGATTGTATTTCTCGAAGCTTGTATTTCTTGTATTCAAAGATCATGGTTTGTATTTTAACAATGAAAAGATCTAGATCTACATAATATAGATCTAGAACAATTTAATATTTTTTTGTTTATTTTTAATGAATATTTTTGTCAACATATTATAGACTCTAGTCTAGTAGCCTATACTCTACTTATAGGCTTACTAGCTTATCAGACTTATCTTATAAATTAAAAATGTTTACTTCAAAAACAGATATAGAATCTAGATCTAGTTAGGTCTTAGCCTTACACGTATCCGTGTTTTAGCCTAGTCCCGCTACGTCATTGGTTTTCCTGACTGATTCAGGCAACCCATTCAGACTTCAGTGCTCTAATCACAGAAGGGAAGAAGGAGTAGGGCCTACTTTTGTATACATTTTCCCTCCTACCATATGGAATAATAAATTGCCTTTATGTTTTTCTGAATATTTTATCTTTCTGAATTATTTATTAGGTTTTGTTTTAATATTTTTAAGATGATTTTTTTCTGATGTGTGTCTTAAATCTAAATATTTTACTAATGAGTAACTAGTGGTTAGTTCCGTGTAAATGGTGTATCTATTAGTATATTACCATGTATTAGATACATGTAAATATTCGTTTGTTTTAAATCTGACAGCTATACTTTACGTTCATTATCTTTTCTTGACTTAGTGGTCTCAAACTGAGAATGCCTGTTCTAATATTGGTCTAACAAAGGTCAAATACTATTTTAATTGTTAGTTCTTGTTTGATTTGTAAAATGTCTTTTAATAAGCCCTAATGTTTTGTTTGATTTAAAAAAACACAAAATATAACCTCGTATGCCACAAATATTTTTTTTTGGCAATAAGTTTGCTACTGTTACATTTAGCCTATGTTTATAGTTAAATTGAAAATAGCAGGTATAGTTAGTTTCCATATTTATACAGGGGAACCTTTTTTCGATAAAACTTTAAAAAAAATGTTAAACGCTTTAGTTCAGTAAAGTAGATCTTCATCTAGTCTGTCTTGAGCTTCTACACATAGAGACTTCGACGATTCTTTTCAGTAGATACACTTGACATTTGAAAACCTTTCTTCTGCCACCTCGCCTCTGTGTATATCGGCTCGCTCGTTCACGCACACACACACACACTCACAGACATTAGCAGACGAACTGAACTGGAAAAATGTAGGTCTGCAGACGTGACCAGCTGACACGATCCGTACGTTTTTGTTGTTTAAGTTTTTTCCTACTGGGAAGTCTGGGTTGTTTGTTCAGAACAGCAGAAGTTTTCAAAACCTGTATTAAATAAAAATACGAAACAATAAAATTGTGTTACTGAACGACTGTCTGTGACACAAAGAGAACTTTAAAAAAAAATGAAACTAAGACTTAATAGTGTTTCTTGCGTGCGCTACCAATGGCTTTGTCTACCAGTAATTTGCATATCAAAAGATGTAGAACTTACCCAATTTAATTATAAATTACAAAAGCACAGACTCATTTTAATTGCTTAGACTAATTTATGTAAGATCTCATCCCCGAGCGCTATTAGCCTTTAAAATGGGTTGTCCGAATCGACCAATAAAAGTAATACATTGGCAGAGTTTAAAGCCGCGTGGTAATGGCTATCAGATTTTCAGTACCTGACAATAGTTGTAATGTTGTAAAGTTCCCCCTTGCAGACATTGTGATGCGGTGTAAATGTCATCTGTTTATGTGGCCCACGGTTAACGGTTAACGAGGGTGTCATGTAGCCAGCGCAACGACCAACCTCCTTTACTTTTTCCCAGCTAAGCATTAGCCTAAAGATCCCCAAATTGCTGGACACGTAAAACCCTCGTTAACGGTCGGCTATTTGACGTAGGCTGGGTGTTCCCTCAGGCTTTATATATATATTCCCCGCTTTTTGAGGGAGTTTTCGGCCCTGGCAAAATCTGCTCCACTACCGAACTAAAAGGACATTTGGGTCTGAAACTGTAAAACTGGAATATCCATGGGACAAGGTGGGGTTGGCCAATCGTCCATTCTCCGCCATTCGCAGGGCTCTCCAACTGAAACTATTTTGTAGTAGAGAAGCTTAAGGTGGACCGTGCCCTGGGTTTGCCCTGTGGAATCGTCACATCCTGGATCCAGGCCTCTTCACGCTATCACATTCACCAGTTCCAGAAGAAAAACTTAGTGGTGGGTTAAGCCTATATCTAGTAGAGTGTAGAGCGTAGTGGGACATAGACCTCTATCTGGAATAGTGCAGTCCAGACCTCCGTCAAAAAGCACATAGAGGAGGGAAGCTCCACTATTATTCGCCCTAGTGAAATGAAATGCAAGTGGAAAGGCAGTGGGGTTATTATTTACTCTTGGTCATTTCCAAGCCCCGATACCCACACGGGGGAATATCGCCACAAAGTGGAGGTTTGGAGTCAGAGTTTTCCTTCTCCTAGATGGGTTGCATTATTCAGGCTGACGTGCCACATCAGCACGAAGCTAAAACTGGTTTTGAGGCGCCAGTGTGGCAGTGCTGAACAACTGAAAAAAAAAAAAAAAAAAAACAGCACACTATTTTTCCTTGGTACAGTCAGCAAAAGAGCTGACAGCTCAGTAGTAAGAAGTTCGGCTATCGAAACAGATGCCATTTATTATAGCATCTGCCCAATAGATCGCAAGATTTAAAAGGTATACTTAATTTACATGATTGTAGATTAACACAGTATATAACATTTATCTTTTGGTTTTCTTTTAAGTCACGTTTGTAATTTACAAGATGATATAGATTTTCAAAGCAGAGTTGATACACATTTAGATTAGTACAGAGGATATAAGTGATATCTACGACTGTCTAACTCTTTTTTCTCTTAACTAATTGACGATGCCAACGTTGATTTCGCCCCTGTTAAACTAAATTGGTTTTAGATTTATAAACTTTAATTTGTGTTCTGTAAAGAGAGCACGCCTTTTCCTATAATTCAACTCCAAATTAAACATTTTCTAATTGCAAACAAAACAAAAAAAATTGGAAGCTTAATCATACCAGGATAGTGAAATACAAATAAGCAAATATACGTATTTAATGAGCAGAGAAAGAGTGTAAAAAAAAAATATTTATGACTACTATTATGTTTAAATATGCGCTTCTTGTTGAATGAATAAAAATGTTTCTTCCTGTCTCTATAGAAACACGTTTCTGTCTTCAAGCCACTGAACAGCTTGTCAAATGATTTTTGACGATGGCGGATAGAAGTAGACGAAAGAACGATCACTCTGAACGAACCATGGGCACGCCGCAGGCTCACAGCCTCGGGCCTCCTTCAGCATCACCTCGAGTGCCCATAGTACAGGCGCCACTCCTACAGTCCCCATGCCACAACCCCGGACATCAAGGCCACTTGGAAAGTCATTCCCCCTCCCTGGCAGTTGGGCCTCAAACCCGAGACAGCGGGTACAACACGGACGTTTCTCCGGCCACCACCAGCTCCCCTGCTACCATCGCAAACACCCGGCAGCACTTTGTTTTTGACAATTTGTCTCACGTCACCGAAAGCTCCGCCCACTGTAGCTACCCTTCAGCTGCTGGGACCCCTGTCCCTTTTAGCTCCCCAAGATCCCCACGCATTCACGTTCTTTGTGACCCGAGAACAAGGAAGAAGGGCACGCCCCCTTTACGGCTTTCACCGGAGATTTTCAAAATCGCCGAGCAGAAATGTTCGCCGAAGCCCGTCTCGGAAGCTTCCGAGACACACGTAGCTGTCTTTGACTTCGAGATAGACGAGAGCGTCCCGGAAAAGCACGATGACCTCGGACTTGGGCACTTGGAAAGCGCCGACGACCATGACCTTACTGAGCCTCGTCTGCCAGGGGGTGACGCCATTGACGAAACCCTGTTGTACAATCCCGACGGAATCCTCCGAAACTGGGGTCAGAATCCAGAATACACAACTCGGGGCAGAGCCAGCAGCTTCTGCTCAAGGCCGAGGCGTCGCCACTGCTCAACAGGGGATGACAACTTTGCAGAGGCCCAAGAGTGGTGTGACGAAGTAGCGGAAGTGGGATCATTTTCTCAAAGAAGCTTCAGCTTCAGCGAGTCCTTCTCCAGTAATATACCTTACGGCTCCGTAGGCCATCCCGATAGCATAGACGTGGGCGTACTTGGACTCCAAAGACGCTCAAGATTTTCCCAGTTATATTCCAGCCAAGGTTTTCAGTCAGGTTGTCGTGACAACAGCGTCTCCAGAAGTAACAGCTGCGATTCTGAAAACGTGTTCAATTTTGACCTCGACGGGATAGACGATGAGCTGGACGACGCCCCGGCGGACAGGGCCCCCCACAGGTCCGGCCAGGGGGTGCCAATCGTTCGAGAGAAGCCTCCTCACAGTCCGGCGTCCACTTCCAGGCTGCACAGGAGGCGTGTGGGTATAGCCTCGTCTCACCTCGTCACCTCTAGCGGGGTACGCCTTCCACACTCGGGGACCATCCTGGGTGTATCGGTAGCCACACAGACGCCACACGCTGCCAGCGCTTTGATCCAACAGTTGCTCAGTACGCCCGTTCCTCTTCCAAATGAAGCAATAGGTAAGTCACCATTTGTGTTTGCTAAGTTTTTCACTAACTGTACAGCGTTAATGGAGAAAGATGGTCCACAAGTCTTGCTTGGTGCCCCAACGGTCCACCAGACTAAGGGATAGGTAACAGGTAACAGCGTTAATCCTAATCTGTTACCTATCCCTTAGTCTGTCGACCGTTGGGGCACCAAGCAATACTTGTAGACCGTCTTTTTTTTCCATTCCTCTCTATCCTTTGCCCTGTTTAAAACCTCTTTCAATGGTAAGCCCGTCCATTCTTTTATGTTTTCCTCCCACCGCTTTCTCTGTCTGCCTCTTCTTCTTTTTCCTGGTACAGTTCCCTGTAGGAAAGTCTTTGCTAGCCCGAAAATTTGTAAATACAAAAATAATATACAAGTGAATGAGTATGTTAAAAATAGTTGTGGCACAATGGTATACTGTCATTTTATATCTTCTGCCAATGTACCCGTTTTTTTTTTTTTATAAATTATTTTTACTTTGTATAGCAAATGTACTTTTAATTGAGTCGTGTATTCTTAGTCACATGACTGAACAAAACACGACTGACCTAGATATGGAGTTGCCTCCCTCCTGTACCCACCCGTCCGTACCCATTCCCTAAACACGGGGAAACTCTTATTTTTAATTATTTTTTTCCTCAGAGAATTCAGCAAAAAGTTGGTGATTAATTTTTTTTTTTTTGGTTTACGTTATTTATTTGCCTGACTTTAATGTTTTCGCAATGTTAAAAATGTCATATGTATAAATGTACTAGACTTTATACAATTCTAGTGATAGGTCTTTGGATCTAAACTTAGTATACCGTGCGCTAAATGGCCCTGAACATTAATTTATTAAACACTTTATTGAATAGAGCCTACACGAGGAAATACCCGAAAAGGTGTAGTCTGTTCTAGATAAGTATTTTCCAGTCCTTTAGCCAAATATATATATACTAGTCGACCGGCGGCGTAGCATACGCCGCTATTTTGCAGGGCCGGCCTTAGGCCACGGCAACCTGTGCGACCACAGTGGACTCCGCACTTTCATAGGACCCGCTCTAATTCAATGTGTATAAATTATTAAATTAAGCCATTTTATAACTTAAAACAGATTTCCCGCGCCCTCCTGTCAATTTACCAGGAGCTTCTGGAAATCTCCCGAAATCGCAAAATATACGAAAAAAAAAACTTAAAATATTCGAAAATATATACACAAAATTGTAAATGGGGGGTGATATTGAAAACGCCAATCTTACTCGCGGCATTATGCATCAACCGTAATTGTGTAGTCTGGTGAAAGAAGCTCAAACTAATGAAGAATCACTTGAGGTCAACAATTCTCGAAGATAGAATAAAACATTTGATAATTCTTGCTATTGAGCGTGATCTATGTAGGAAACAGAATTATTATGATATACTGTATGACTTTGCTACACGCAAGGCTCATAAAGTAATTTTGTACGTAGTAAAGAATGAATAAAATGCATAGACGAATTTATTTTCTAATAAAAACTCTTATATTTCACGTATTGTACGCTTCCATACTCAAACTTATCCCCAGCAAAATCCCGTTTCGAAAAGGGCCCCACATTGGTTAAGTCCGGCCCTGCTATTTACATATTAGATTACTTATATTAGTTCCTAGTCCAAACCTCCCGCTGGTCAAAGGGGGATGGGAGCGGGCAGAGTTTAATAAATTTAAACGACAGTTAAGCGCGCAGCCAGTCATCCGTAGTGTGAATAGTACTCATGATCTCTCGTGGACTTTCCGCAGAGTGATCTTTCCTTGACTCCTTACTACTCGTTGCAACTGTTGAGGGAAGAAGAGAATTATATATATATATACTTTGAAAAATTCTAACAACCAAACTTAAGTTTTTCCAGTATGACTAAC
>JADKLZ010064743.1:0-23848 GCA_021533235.1 Biomphalaria straminea | reverse complement strand
ACATTTCTAGGAATAGCTACATCAACTATTAGATTTCTAGGAATAGCGTTAAAGCTGCTTTCGAGAAACGTGCCCGCCTATGAGTTTTCAGGATTGGCCCACGAATGTGTGTATTGTCATGCCCGATACAATAGGACCCATCCTGTGCGGCTTCACCGAGAACAAAACTTTTTCCAGGTTACAGAAAGCAAATCAGACACTTGGATTAGTTACAAAATGGGGTGGAGGTGTGTGTGTGTCCCTTTCTCTCCCACTCTTTAGAAGGTCGAGGTGGTTTTAGAAATTCGGTTGTAGTCACTTTCGATTGAGGCAGAAGTACATTGATTTCAGGCCCAGAAGCTGGTTCGAGGCTTAATTATTACCAGCAGCGCTTGATTACGTTTTTTTTCAGCCATGATATTTATCCAAGGTTATTAAAAAATTACGATTTAAGCTTCTAAAACCATTACTTTAAAACGAAATGTGATGTAGACTGCTATCAGATTGTGTTGAATGACACACGGGCTGCATAGCTCTATGTGTGTAGTGCATTGCATTCTAAGTAAAATACTATAATGCTATAATGTGATCTCCTTTATTGTGGAAGATGGTTTACTATTTGAGTTCTCCTCCTTAAACAACAGCCAAAGACAAGTCTTACTTAATAGCAGCTTCAATGCTTAGTACACCAACAACATGTCTGCAAGTTCTTAGTCTCCAAACTCTGACAAAATCAAGGCTTTAACTCTTTCTACGTTTTGAAGAAATATTTCATTTTTGCTCATTACAATTTCAATACCCATGTTATGATTAGGCTTCTGTAGGTTTGCTTTTTGTTTATCATAAAATGTTGTATTTGGTATATAATGAAAGAGAAATACATGCTCTTTTTTATATAATTCAAAGTCAAGTTTAAAGAAATTAAACATTAATTTAATCTAATGAGGTCAACATCAACGATGGTATCGTTGATTAAGAGAGAAAGAGTTAATACAATTTTTTTGTCTACCAATACAGTAGCTTATTGACCTGTTTAATTAACGAAAATGAAAGGTACATAACAAAAATCCTCAGCACACAACACTGATAATATATACATATTCACTTAACTCTCTCTTTTAGGCATCGACGCTTGCGCTCATGTGTTTTCAGTCCCCGGATGTAATAAGTGATCTTATTTATAAGCCTTGATGTTGCAGAATGTTCAGTATTTCGTTTATATAGAGAAATGTCGCTTTGTTGGTTAATAGATATAGAAGCAAAACTAGGTTCCTTATAGGTTTACATATAGTGAATTTTTTTTTAAAGGGTAAACATTGGTCTATAGAACTTAGATAATGTAGAGCATCGAATCACAACTTTACTTAAACATAGAGAGGGGAAAAAACACACACAATTATCTGGGACAATTACTGTGATTGCTCTAAAATACTGTGGCCCTGAGAGTATGTGTTTCCTAACCACGCGACTCTGAAGTGCTGTCTGCTTAGGACAATTTTTTTTTACTCCCTGTTACAGCGCGTTACGAGGCCTGCACGGTTGTTAGCTTAGATCAGTCGACCGTGACCTGGGAGTCGTCGTTGTCATCCGAATCGATACGCTCCTGTACAGCTGCTTGCGTCCGGTGCATCATAAAACTCTGGCTTCCGTGCGCCTAACGGCTGTGTCCGACTCTGTGCAGACACAACTAGATATATCTAGCTTAGGATGAGTCTAAAAAAGTGTCTTTGAAGTTTTGGTAACAACTTTGGAGGAGTCTCGTGATTAGATTCTGATACAAAAACCAAGATGGCCTCCAAAGTTACTTGATTGGTTAAAGTGCGGCTGTTTTTGTTTTTGTCATTTAATACATTCTATTTGATATATGTTAGTGACAGTCCATTGTGCCCCGAACATCTCATTAGTCAGATGCAGCCTACCACTTATGTTATGTAATTTAAACTATTGGTCTAGTAAGCAAGTAATGTTAAGTTCCCCTTTCAGACCTTGTGATCTATGGGGCAAATAATTTATACGTCATCTGTTTCTGTGGCCCACGGTTAACGAGGGTGTCATGTGGCCAGCACAACGACCAACCGCCTTTACTTTGCCCGAACTATTGTGTACATCAAAATGATGGTAATCTAGTCTACTGACTGTCAGTACTTGATACTGGTAAATGCAATGCTTTTCCGTTAGGTCCAGGTTACAGTGGTATAACAAACGAACACTAGGGACTTTCCCCCAACTTTCTGTGCTTAGATAGCTTAGCCATAGCAGACAATTGTCAAACTGTCTTGTTAGGGATGCAACCCACAAGCTAGTGAGCCTCAGTATAAATGTTTAACAAAAGTTAAATGTGCGATTCCTGTTTTAACACCCCCCCCCCTCCTCCTTTCATCCACCCAGTCTATATATAGGTCTGTACTTTTTAGTTTTGGGGCGTCGTCGTTCGGTTTACCTACAAAGATGCCCCCCCCCCCCTCTATTTTTTCCCAAACCCTCTCTCGCTTTACACAGACACATAATAAACTTTTTCGGCGCGGCCGCCGATGACCTGGAATCTAAATTTAGAGCACAGTCAGTGTGTCAACAAGGTTATCGTCTTAAAATAAGCTTCTGTTGATGTTGTCATTCTCTGCCCCCCTTTCCGCAGGAGTCCTTCTCTCCACACACACACATATTTGATGACATTATCCCAATATTTAGCACAGCGTAAAACACACAGTCACACACACACTGAGATAATGAGAATAGTAATTAGGGCATGTTAAAGCATCGCATTTAGTAGTTACCTAAAACCAATCACACGTATCAACAGTGACTGCGCTGTTCAGTTTGTTTATAAACATTTCAGTGTTTTTGTGATTTTTCGGTAATTAGTTTCTTCATTTCGGATTAGCCTACTAACCGAGGTTATCTGTGTGAGGCTATTCATATATATATATGCAGCGAGTTTTTGACCAGGTCTTCAGTTGTTAAAGTACACAAATACCGTCTAGTTCTACCATAATCGAACACTGCAATATATACTATAGAAGCACTCTTAGATTGGGAATATACTAGATAATAATAATAGGCTTGTCTTCGAGTCCGAAGATATACTAGATATACTTGCCATTCAGTGCCGACATCTTCAAACAGTTTACAATTAAAGACCTACTAAAAATAGGGTTTAGTTTTGGTTTGGAGAAAATGAAATAAGAATCCTTACAATATTCAAGAGTGATAACTCTTATAACACGATTGTGATTGTGGAATGAAAATCGAGTCTAATTTAGTTTATTCAGTGATTGTGGATTGGTTCTATAAGTGATTGTGGATTGGTTCTATAAGGTGATTAGACTAAATATTAAATGAAAGATATTGGAGCGACTAACGAACCATGGGGGATAAGTGTGCACCATCCCAGGCGATCGATGTACCAGGAAAGTCAACTCCAAAGGTCGTTCGTCGACACAATCAAAGTAATGTATTATAATCAATTTTTTTTTTTACAAAGGTTTTTATAAATCTTTTATCAACTTACTCTGTCTGTCTGGTAAAAAAAAATGTATAAACGTTATTTCTACGATACCCGATTTCTGATCACGCTGGAGTTTTACACAATAAATTCCTTTAACTGACAACACAAGAATCAATTTAAAGAAGTAATAATAATAGTAATTAATAATTTAATTATTATAATAGTCTCAATAATATGCCATAGGAACGCTTACTAACATTCTGCAAAGTAGTTTACATGCTATCTGATAAAGTTTCTAAATTTATCTTTTATTTTTATTAGTGTTTCGTAATGTTATCAGCTGATCAATGTCTACATGTTGATGATGCAATAGTTATGAGACGATTAGGAATTTGGCGCGAAAAGTTTTGACTGTGAGGTGATTAAAAACAAGAATAGGATTTACAGGGTAGCGAAAGGAAACACAAAAGTCTTGGCGGCTTTAGAGAACGGTCGGATTTAGTTACTGAAGTAGATATTTAGATAATACGACATTCGACGTTTTTTTTTTAATAAGGTATTAAACTTCTTGTTCGACATCGCATGGGTTAATAGGTTATTTCAGTGTTAGCTCCGTTTAGAGTTTAGACCTATCTGCACCAAGACACAGCGCGTAGTCGCCTTAAGATCTCTCGTTACACACATAGGTGTATCCAATACAAGGTGTTTGTTTTCTTCAGAAATAAGCATTGTTTTTTTATATATATAATTTCGGCGCTAATTGTTGTGAGTTTTCACAACTATTAAGTATATTTCAATTTTTGAATAAACAATAAACAAGTTCTCCAGTCACTCCTATATGCATCAGAGTCATGGACCTTATACTCCCGCCACACCAAAAAGCTAAACTCCTTCCATCTACGCTGTCTAAGGAGTATCCATAAGGTGCGTTGGTCTGACCACATACCAGACACAGAAATTTTAAAGCTGTCCAACATGCACAGTATTAATGCGACAGTAAAAAGGTCCCAACTACGATGGGCGGGACATGTAGTCCGCATGCCAGAAAATCGCCTTCCCAAGCGACTTCTGTATGGAGAGTTATGCACAGGAAAGCGCTCCCAAGGCGGCCAATACAAGCGCTACAAAGACACCCTCAAGAGCTCCCTAAAGGAATGCGGTATCGACATTCATGGCTGGGAAGCACTAGCTCAAGATCGCTCCGCATGGCGAGTATCTGTGAGTCTCGGAGTCTCAAGTTTTGAAGCAAGAAGAGTGGCCAGTGCGATAGAGCGCCGAACCAACAGAAAGCAGAGAGAAAAAGCAGGCCCACCTGCAACTGACAAAACTCACCCATGCCACATATGCGGCCGGCTTTTCAAAGCGAAGATTGGACTTTACAGCCATCTTCGAGTCCATAGGAATTGATAAATGTGCTCATCTTCGAAAACAAAGAAGGAGCTATATATACATATATATATATAACAGTTTTAAATATAAAAAGATTTAAGAAGAAAAAAAATGTAGAAAAAAATGTTTTTAAAGTGTCTTATTGATTAAATAAAGTCCAAATGCTGAACTAGAGTCTAGATACTTAACGCTGTTTGCGTGTATGTAAAAGCAAAAAAAAGATAACTATTCTTTTTTTTTATCTGTTAAGAATCTTAGCTCGCTTTCTCGTCTTAGCGAACTTTGATTTCAAAAGAATTATCCCCCCTTACAAAGGATGAGTACTTGCCTGAGCTTGTTACACTTTGCCTTTGTAGTCGAGACATGTCTGAGCATGTCGCCTTCGTGTCTTTGTCAGCCCCGCTAACAGACAGCAGATGTTTCTAATCGCTCCATCTATGTTTATGTTAATTTCAACATTTGCTTTAATTAGGCTTTAGTCGGAAACAAATGCGTTGATGTCCGTATGCGTTGGGGCCTAATCAATGTACGTAAACATTGATGGTGATGTTTTTTAATAACACAAAGGGAGACGACCATTACCTTTGGAATACAGAATATTTAGTATGCATTCACCGTTTTTTAATACTCAAAATACAATTCAATTAAAAAAAAAATTATAGAAATACATATACAGTAAATTATAATAGTTGCCGATACTCAGTAGTTGATAGCCTAACTTGCAAGTACTAAAAATAAATAATTTACATTAGAATACAAGAACAGTAGCAATTACTATGAAAAGTACCGGAACGCCGACCCTGTATATAGTCAGTGACATTGATAAACACAGTGGACATTTAAAATTCTCTTTCTGACTAAAATTACTCACACGCTCACACACACACACACAATTGTATAACTGTGCGGTTTGCGGATGTTTTTTTTTTTAAGGCCAAGTATCCCTTTCAGACCATAGAAACAGATGACCTTTACATCATCCCCTTCGATCAAACTCTTGTAGAAGAAGAAACAGAAGATGAGGAAACTCAACCCAGATTTATTTATCTATTGTGGTAAAAGCGACTTGTTTTATTCGGCTGATATGTATATTTACATGGATCGTTTTAAATCACTGAATTACATGATGTATTTATAGGAAGTCAAAGCGGTAGAAGTTCAAAATCTCTTACAAAATCTCTAATAGTTAGAAATTTTAGATCATGTATTGATTGCATTACATTTCATTGAACAACAGCGTATATTACACATACATGCTTATCTATAAAACGTAGGATGGTATGCTACTTTGGTACGCCGACTTATTTGGAAATCATTTTCTGGTGCTCTAGCGCCAAAAGGTTGCCGATCCCTGGTCTTATGAACTACGGCGTCTTGCTTCAGAGTGTGAAGGAGAAGGGAGTTAAGTGGCGTATCCAGCAACCATGAACACATGTCTTGTTTACTTTTTGTACTGCTACGACTGTCTACTACACGCGTACGTCAGCACTATATTTAGCTGGGCCTTGGGTCTGGAAGTGTACGCTGTTGTGATGCCGCACGAGCTGACGCGTGTATGTATGTCTGTCTGGATCTACGTTATGAGCGGTGGGTGTGTGTGTGGAGACGCGGTGATTAGGGGGGGGGGGTGCGGCCATGGTTCAAGTGTCGCTCTCCAGTAACTGTGTTTCCTCAGCCAACCATCCAGCTTCCCGTCTCGTAGTGTTCTGACACTGGAGGCAAAACGACTTTTTTTTTTTTTGAAAAGAGGGAAGAGAAAGGGCGCCCTCCACGCCACTGTGTTTTAACTGCATCTTGACAACGTTATCATGACACTATTTATCTGACCTTCAAGTTCTCCAGGCACCCTCTAAGTTGGCGACTACTAGGCTCACTCGTCACCTTGCCCCCCCCCCCTTTTTTTTTTTAAACGCTTATATCAACTCACTCTGTTTATCCGTCTATCTGCAGTATATGGTCAAAAGTTTGTACACGTTATTTCTCCCACATCCAATCTCGGATCAAGTTCAGATTTTGCATACTTATTTTTTGTACAGTGGCGTAGTTATGGTAAAATGTTTGTAAAATGTTTTACATGTTTCGGAAATTCCTTCAGAGTTGAAGATAGTTATTTCCTAGTCCAAACCTCCCGCAGGACGACGGGGGATGGGAGCGGGCAGGGTTTGAACCCGGGACCATCGATAAATCGAAACGACAGTCCAGCGTGCTAACCGCTCGACCAGGCAGCCAAGGTGGGGTGGGGAAGGGGGAGAATTATTTGAAAGTGCACCCGGCTCCCCACTTGAGCAGGGGCCAAAAGAGTGTTTTTTACATAAAAAAAATAAATATTACGCATAATGCAGGGCACACCAATGAGGTGAAGCCCCGAGGTCCTCAAACGATGAAAAATTAATAGCTACGCCCCTGTTTTTGAACCTGTCATGGCAAGAATCAATCAATAAAAAGGACAATAACGAAAAATTCCATTTAATTAATTAACTATAGGTAATTCATTATTTTGGTTAGCATTGCAGAAGGGAAAAAATCGTACTTGAGAAAGTGTGTTGAATTAGTCTCCCCCGAGTGAACACGTTTTTTATGCATTCAAAAAGCGATTACGGTAACATTTAACAGATTACCCCTTTCACCGCCCCCCCCCCCCCAATTGGTCCAGACAAGTGATAGGATTATAGCATATTGAGAAAGCTAAAAGCATGACATTGCGCTAAACAATAATAATTGCTAAAAATAATTCTAATCGCAAAAGAAGTGTTAATTAGAGATTTGAGTTCATCTCTCAGATGAGAAGTTTTAAAGAGAAAAGATTGTTTCTCCAGACGTGCTACAGAAATCTAAATGCATATAAATTGATGCCACTACATACACCTGGATCTTAAGAAGTCAACACTAACCCTAACCCCAAGTAGTCAACACTAATCCTAACCCCAAGTAGTCAACACTAGTCCTGACCCCATCTTAATGTGTAGACTGAACTGAATCTCGACCAAACCTTGTAGTTATTAAGGAGTTAATCATCTCATCGGGCAAAAGGTTTGAAGTTCGACTAACATGGAAAGAAAAAGAATTGAAGGGGATAAAGACCTTAACCTAGTTACCTTCTTCCGGCCTTGAACTTCCTCGATCAATCAGGCCAGAAAATATGATACACATAGTTAGTCTCTAATAGCTGTTCCGTTCAGCGTCACTCGACGGGATCATTGTAGGTCACAAAACAAGTCTGAAATGGGCTAAGGAAAGTTATGTAGTTGGTCATGTCCTGGCCACTAGGCACCCTCGTAACATTAGAAATGGGTGGCTTTTTTTTTTCAATGTACCAGAAACTTTTAGGCGTCTGAAAGAAACTTCACTTTATGTTTCATTATCGACATGACTTCTTAGTGCACGGATCGCCGGTCGCATCGTCGAAAAAAAAAAAGCCAGCCACCGTGGAACGGGCTTCATTATGCAATGTTTGCAGAAGTTCTGAGTGGCTGAATAGCACCTGGTCACTGGCAGGATATGGCTCTTCATTGAGGCATCACTGCATTAGTGAAACTTTTATACTACCGTGAGATGTTGTGATGTACCTAGCAGCACCTAGTACCTAACAGTACTTAGTAATTAGCAGCACTTAGAATCATTTAGTACCTAGCAGTACCTGGCAGTACCTCATAGCACCTAGCAGTACCTATCAGTACCTAGCCTTGTGGTCAAATACTAGCAGTACTTAGTAATTAACATCACTTAGAATCACCTAGTACCTAGCTGTACCTGGCAGTACCTGGTAGCACCTAGCAGTACCTATCAGGACCTAGCCTTGTGGTCAAATACTTTTTTGACAAGCGTGTCAAGAGCTGTATCACTGCTAATCATCAAGTTCACGGAGCCGAGCCTTTGCGGCTTCATGTATTCTTTATGGGCAGGGGTCAAGACGAGGCGGACAGCGCAGCCTCACGGGCCCACTAGACGGTAGTGCGGTCATCACTATTGTAGTTCTATGCACTTGTTGGTATAAAAACCAATCGCGTGATTTGAAACATGGTCTTCTGATAGGGAAATCCTTCCTCGTGGATGTTTTGAGAACCACTGTCTATGACAATCAGCTGGGTATCTGTGTGTCTGGGTATCTGTGTGTCTGGGTGTCTTGCTTGCGTGTCGCTCTCGAAAGACGTTTTCTAATGACACTTCTTCACGCTTGAGTAATTCTGCGGAGAAATCGAACTCCCCGCAGGCCAGACAAGCAGTTTTGACGCTTGTTGCGGAAGAATTCTTGAAACTAGGATAGAAGGAAAAAAAAAAACACGCACATTCCCCCACCCCCTTTTTTTTTCATTCCGCGTTCGTGCAAAGGTCAGCGACCTTGACATTTTCCCGACCTTTAGCCTTGAGGTTGTACCAGATGTTAACAAAAAATGTGTAAGTAGTAAGTGAAAAAAAAAAATGTAGCCCACTATCATTCTGGTCTGGGCAACATTTTAGAACACATACCAAGTAGGACATTGTCCTTCAACAAGAATTGATACAACTAAGTTAGTTTAGGTAATACAATATGCATTGTTGTGCGTTATGGTGTTATTGTTGTTGACTTGTAGTAGCACCATACCAAAGTAAAGTAAAATTCCCCTTTCAGACCTTGTGGTCTATAGGGCAGATGATGTAAAGTTATAGGTCATCTGATTCTGTGGCCTACGGTTAACGAGGGTGTCATGTGGCCAGCATAACGACCAACCGCCTTTACTTTTCCCCAACCAATGTCAGGCACCCATTAGAGCTGGGTGGACTCAAGGGCGCCCAAGGATCTCGAAATAAAAATCCCAGTCTTCATCGGGATTTGAACCCGGGACCCAAGCGCCTTACAACTAAACCACACATACCTGAGATCTGCATGCGATCTGTTTGCTAGAAACTCGTTGTAATGGAATTGTTAAGTTGAAGCGTCTGTGACAGTTTCCCTTGGGGTGATCCAGAAGTGACGTCTACACTATATATATATATATTTTTTTTTTTGACCTGAAGTGCTGAAAAAGAGAGATGGAGCCTCTCTCTCTGTCTCTCTCTGTCTCTCTCTCTCTCTCTCTCTGTCTCTCTCTGTCTCTCTGTCTCTCTCTCTCTGCCTCGTACACAAAGTAGAATGTATGTTAAAAATGAGTAACCTCTGTGATTCTAAAATTGTTTCCCTTTAATCCTCAAGCTTATTATTTATTTATTTTTTGGTGATCAACAAACGTATTCTCATTTAATACACTTTGACTGCACTATTAGTTAAGTCTTCGGTCCCAGTCTACAACCATTACAAAGGTTGAGAACCTCTGGACTAGTTTCTCTGTCCGTTAATTATATCTTCCCCCCCTTTCCCCTCTAATGACATATCCACTTAGTGTATGTGTTAGAACTCGGTCATCATGTGACCTAAAAACAAAATGGCTAACTCGGTAAGAGGCACAAGTAGGTAGATTGAAAGTAGACATTATAACAAACTTAGGCAGCCCCCTCTGGGTCCGTTGTTTGGGCAGGTTACAGAGACTGTTTGAAACGGTAAACTCTTTAAGAATCCAGATTATAATTTAAAAATCTTTAAATGAATAACATGATGAATCATTTTATTGAGGGAATTTGTATGAATTAATGTTAGACTTTACATATGTTGTTTCGATTGTCAAGTGCTTAAGGATATATTGTCTTTGGTGTTAGTGTAATATAGTTGTCAAGAGGGCAATAATTGTCTTTGGAGTTTGTGTAATATAGTTGCCTGGAAGACAATAATTGTCTTTGGTGTTTCTGTGTTATAGTTGTCAGAAAGGCAATTGTTGACTTTGGAGTTTGTGTATTCTAGCTGTCAGGAAGGAAAATATTATCTTTGGAGTTAGCGTAATATAGTTGCCAGGAGGGCAACTGTTGTCTTTGGTGTTTCTGTGTTATAGTTGCCTGGAAGACAATAATTATCTTTGGTGTTTCGGTACTATAGTTATCAGGAAGACAATGTTATGTTCTTCGGGCTGCTGTGACGATGGGGTTCCGAGTTCGAATCCTTCATAGCTTCCATCCTCTGCCTCAGGAGGTTTGGACCAGGGCGTAGTAACCTTCATTTCTAAAGGGACATCACTCACTTAAACATTTATTTCGATGTGATCCAAATTTTGTAACTTCAATCATCTGAAGCTAAATCAACATAGGCCTCGTTTTGGAAGCTTAACACACAACTAGTACGCTTGTTTTATAGGCTTCATCGGCGTCTCCATGCTTACAAAATAGAGGAAGGAGCTGAAAAAGTGGGTGCTTAAATAGGAGAAGCACTTCAGCAACAACAAACATGGAAGAATATATTTTTAAAAAGGTTCACATTTTGAAAGGCTAGTTGACAAACACTTGCATTTCTCTTTAAATTTCATTGACCCACCGCCTCAGGCTATGGAGTCTCCGCCTCTGTGTATTGACCCACCGCTTCTGGCTAAGTACGGGGGACTACCACTAGAGCTGTTGCATTTGGTTGTACAGATAATACTTGTTATTGTTCTTTCTGAAGTGGGTGATTTCCGCTTTGTACTAGCTGTCAGTACCGCGGCTGTCAAATCGTGACTGGTTTGTGTCACATTGGGGCAGCCATTGTATCTACTGTAGGGATAATGCTTATTGTCCTTTGATAACTGATGCATGCTGGGTAATAAATCCCCAATAGTGGGGCAATACTAAAACATGGTGAACGTAACTTTGTAGCTTTGTTCAATTGATTCTATTCCATGGCATGTTAGTTTTTACTATTATTAAAAGTAAGTAAAGTAAAGTGTCCCCTTCAGACCTTGCGATGTATGGGGCAGATGATGTAAAGGTCATCTGTTTTTTTTTTGGCCAACGGTTAACGAGCAGGATGTTATGTGGCCAGCACAACGACCAACCGCCTTTACTTTCCCCAACTAACGCCAGGTATCCATTAGAGTTGGGTGGACTCAGGGGCGCCCTAAAAATCCCCAAAATGCAAAATCACCGGGATTCGAACCCAGGAACTCAGGGTCGGAAGCCAAGTGTTTTACCATTCGACCACCGCCCCCTATCCCCGCCAACTATTATCATAATAATAAGGTTTGGTCTTCGAGTCCGAAGATTAGTGAGGAATACAGTATTTCCCGTGGCTGTGCAGCCCCGGCTGTGACCTACATATTTTGCCACCTCCATGGCAAGCAAAACCATTGTCCGCTGGTGATCGATTTAGATTTTCTTTTCGTCGTCTGTGTTTGTCCTCGGCAACAGATTTTCTTTTGGTCTCAAATGTGTATCCCGCGGCCTTATCAAAAGATATTACTTAATTGTCTACCGTGTAATTCACCTAATCTTTATACCCCGATTCCCATAGGCAAGCCTGAATTACTAAATTATTTATAGAAAGTTTAGTACTGTAGTATCTGATTATAGATTCTCTAGGCTTGAAAGTCGGTAATAATACTAGCACCAACATTGGAATAGATTTACATCTATACTTTTTGTTTTTCCGAATTAATATTTGTTGGCTGCGTGTGGTCAGGAGATGTGTGGTCAGGAGATGTGTGGTCAGGAGATGGCCACTTCAACGCTCGTGTTGTTTCCGCAGTGGTCTTGTATTAAGTGCAGTTAGTGTTGTAAGTTTTGAGGCAATGTTGGTCAGGTCAGGATGTGAACATCTCAAGACATCATTTTATTGTTAACACATTAAAGTTATTTATAGTAACAATGGCTCTCCACTAGATTATATTTAGATTAATTGTGCGTTATATCTTATCTTATTTAATCGTATAAATTACGACAGTACTTTAAAAAATAACTTCTTATGTAAAACATATTTAATTGAAAAAAAACGATTCTTAATGTACAGAGCTATGGTAGTGCTAGACAGTTCCCACTACCATCGTTGATTTGACCCCATTACATCAACTAAATTTCCGATTAATAGAAAACCACTACTGAAGTTTTACCCTAACAGACTAGTGAAATACAAATAGGAAAAGTTAATAATTCCTTCTGAACATGGAATTTAATTACGGAGAGACAGAATTAAATAAAAAATATTTTTTTTTAAAAAAGGAGGTTGGTCCTGACAAAAATGAACAAAGGGAGATAAAAATGAATGCAGAATGCCAACAAAAGATTTTATTTTTGTTCTCAGTAGCTCCCTGGGGATGACATTGGTGGCTAGGTCTAGGACTGTCCAGTGTGTGGCAGTCGTAGCTCTTTATCCAGACAGGCCTGAGCAGAGAGATGTGCGTTGTCACAAGCCCGTAGGGTCAGCCACGAGTTGTGTAGTTTGGCAGAACTCATGCATGCATTAACTGACGTGAAAAAAAAAAGTAAAGTTCCCCTTTCAGATATCTTGCGATCTGTGGGGCAGATGATGTAAAGGCTATTGGAGCTGGGTGGACTCAGAGGCGCCCAAAGATCCTGAAATAATAAAATTTCAGTCTTCACTAGGATTCGAACTCGGGACCCCGGTTCAAAAGCCAAATGCGCTACCGCTCACCCAGCGCTGACGTAACGTATTGTAATAACTTCAGGGAAGGCAACTCAACGAGACATAGATGTTTATGTACATGCCATCACAGATACACAAATCAAGATCTACATTTAGCACTGTCTCTTCATCTTGGCTCTCAACGTGGGCGGAAATCGTTAATCTCTTAATGTCAACTTACTGTTCTAGTCCGTTCACTAGAGGTGCGTATTTGTGCACTAGCCTGCATGGTGGCGCGCATGGCAGGGTCATAACAGTATTGTCTTAGACGCTATAGTATAGGAAATGAACAAAAAAAAGTACAACTGCTATCTTTAATTAGTCCATAAGTCCGAATAGAAAAAAGTAAAGTTCCCTTTTCAGACCTTGTAGTCTATTGGCAGATGATGTAAATCATCTGCTTCTGGTTAACGAGGATGTCGTTTGGCCAACACAACGACCAACCGCCTTTACTTTTCCTCAACTAATGTCGGGTACCCATTGGAGCTGGGCGCCCAAAGATCCCGAAATTAAAAAGCCCAGTCTTCCAGGATTCGAACCCGGATTTCCGGTTCAGAAGCCAAGCGCTTTACCGCTCAGCCACCGCGCCTCCTCCGAATAGAAAACTTTCTCAGATATTGTATTAAAGACGAGTAGTTACAATGGTGTTTGTATTGCACACATCTGTTGAACATGAGTACCCTATTTCAAAGGGAATTCACGTGTCGCTACAGGTCGGTCTTGCCACGCATATGTTACTCACCTCCAGCTTGAAATGCCTCTCCCCCCCTTGACAAAATGAATAGGAATTCGCGAAATTTCCGCGACTGACGCGTTTTGAATGAAAACCAAATAACGTAGAACTTAAATCTCTCCTCTTTGAAGCTGAATGAACCAGTTTGTCTCATTCTGGTGACATCACTCCGTTCTCTCCCTTTCATCCCAAGATAGTGGTTGCTTCCCATGCAGTCTATTTTTGGATGATAAAACTAAATATGTACTATTGACCGGCATGGATTCTTTTTTTCTTTTACCTGACATCACTTTTACCCACAGTGCAGTGGTAATATTGTGTCTATGTTTGGCAACTAATTATAAAGATATTTGATGGCATCGCAGTATCTCCGCGCGTGTGTGTGTGTGTCTCTCTGTGTGTAGGAAAGACGTCAATTTAAAATGGCAAAAATTTTCAAGGCAAAATCTGTCCTGAAAATATTAAGCCATCCCCCACCTTTTTTTTCATTTTCCGTTAATGTGTAAAAACGAAGCAAGCTTCTTCCTTTTATGGTCATTGTAAAACGATTGTCTCGTGCTTACACTTACACATGCCCTTCTGATACATAATGTGCAACCTATGCGACATGGGGTCATCTCTCGACTACTAGTTGAAAAGTTGAAGCATATGGCCGTATCAACCTTACCAGGAGGTCGAGATGACTTTGACCTAAACATTTAGGAGACGAGTAAGTTACTTACTTTTAGAATGCAGCTTATAAGGGGATGTGGCTGAGTGGTCAAGCACTTGGCTTCCGAACTGAGAATCTCGAGTTTGAATCCCGGTCAAATTTTAAAATTCGAGCCTTCTAGAATACCGGTACTCTTTGACTTTGCCCAACTTTGATTGGTACCTTATAAAAAGTAAGTGAAATAAAAGTAAGTGGTCGTTGTGCTGGCCACATGATGCCATCCTAAGCCCGTCGGTCACAGAAACAAATAAACTTTACATTGTCTGCCGCTATAGACTTTCTTTCCTTTTTTTTTTTTTTTAAGTAATAGCTTACATTAGGTCACGACTTTGACCTGGCCCAGAATGCACATGTGTGCACACTGTAACCAGCTGGCGGTGAAACGAATCGCTGAGGTCGTTTGGTGCATATCGGATGGGCAAAGAATCATTAGAGTAAGGGCCGGATTTAGACTTGATAAGGCCCTAAGTTAATTGAGATATGGGGCCCCTTGTAATAAACACAAGGCAAGTAGTTTATTTCTTTTTCAAACATTGGGGGGGGGGGAGGAGGGGTGCTAAGCTGTTGTCTACAGATAAATCAAGCCCTGGTTAGAATGTTCCAAATAGACGCGACCTGGATGTTGCTTCTGTTTCTCACTCAAACAAAAAGGAAAGGCGAGAAGTTTGTTTTCCGTCACGCATGGAGGAGCAAATGTATTGCGACTGTTAAACTACGTTGGAGCTCCCCTACGCCCATCCCCCCTCCCCACCCCAGAAGTTTACTCACCCAGGTTATAAAACTTGACTTAACTACATTCATCTTTCCATTTTTTCCCCAGTAGCAGATGGTTTGAGTTCTACACAGTTCGGATTTTCCCGCTTAAGTCACGTGGTTTTAATGTTCGTTTTGAAATATTTGGAATGCACTCTAAACACACACAAACGCACACACACCACAGACAGAGAAAAGAGTCCTTGTAATCACAACAAATTTCCATAAGGATCAATAAAGTAGTCTTAGTCTTAGTCTTAAATACAAATAAAAAAAATAAAAACGATGTATTAGTTCAGTTACAAACCAAGTCACTTCCCTTTCAGACCATGTTGTATATAGGGCGATTCCCGAACGCGATAGTCCTTTCAAAACCGACGTTGGATCTAGATCTAGACCTAGTTCTCTAGCCAAATTTAAATTTCTTTTTTTTTTTGTACTTTAAAAAAATTATAACGGTCAAATTAGAGTTTCCCCATGTAGCCAACGAGCTAGCAATTCTTTTCTCGGCGTTAAACATTAACTGTTAAATTGATAGAAAAATTGTTCTATCGTTTGTGTCATTGAGATGTTAATTTGTTTTTTAATTTTATTTTTTCTTTCAGGACCAGCTGCCGGCTCCTTGCGACGCCGCTCTTCAGCCAGTGGCGCCCTCCCAGGGCTGCCCTCCAGCTTCGTCCCTCTCCCGGACATTGTGCCTACTACAGGGCGAGACCGCTCCAACTCGGTCCCTGACTTCCACGCCTACGAGCGAGCCACCCGAGCCCGGGAAACTGGGCGCCAAGTTGGGAGAGAGCTTAGGCGCATGAGTGATGAGTTCAACACCGCCTTGTTCGGCGCCCGGCGACTGGTCAGTAGGGCGTTCATTCATGGTTTTATTGTGGTCATCGTTCTACTGTACTTGTGTGAAATGGGCAGTAGCTAGTGACTCTCCAATACATCCTGTAACCAAAGCACTCACTTTTAAACTTAACGTTAGCTCCATACATGTCTCATCCCACTGTCACGTGATTGATTGTATTGAGATGACTTGCATTACGTCTTGGTAGTTTGTCTATGTCCTCATGTGTAGATTACATATGTGGGTCACGTTGAATAGTATAAGTAAAGCATATTCCTGTTGTAGTTTATTTGAATGTTTTTTTTTTAAGGTTATCACATCACCATCAATATTCACAAATCAGAGCATTTTAAATCGATTAATATTTTAATGTATAAATAATTAAAGGGAGTTAATTCACGCTTTTTTTTTCTCCCGAACTAAGACATTGGGAAGCATTTTGGGTGGATTTCAGAAAACGTGTAATATTTTTTTTAGTAAACCAAATTATATATATAAAAAACTTTATACATAAAAATAGTTTACTAATAAAACATACTGTACAAGATTTTTTTATAAACTCATTTTTATTATGAATTCAGTATGATTACTAGATTTGATTTAGGTTCTCATAGTTTAAAACATACTCAATTGTCATACACCTATGTTGCTATACAGAAGCAGAAATCACAATTTTTCATTACATTTTTAAAAAATCTATTTTAATCATATCCTATTCAGAAAAGAGCTACTAGTTTAATACTTTCTCATAAAAGTTGTTAACATAAATTGATTGATTCGTTTAATGGTGAAACTTTTTAAAGCACATTTCGCCCACATTTCCATACCATTCAGGAGCTCAATGTTTTCTTTCACAGAGTCCTGTTAGGGAGGACCTTGACGGCTACCCGGCCTCGTTTCCCATCACTCGGCCCCTTGGGTTCTTGCAAAACTTCCGCAGCTTTTTTGTTCAGGAGAGCTTCAGTCGGACCAGCCTTCCCAGACAAGAGTCTTCTGTGGATCTTTTGGAACAGTCCACCCCGGAGGAAGACAACTCCTTGACAGAAGAGCTCACGTCTGATTGACGATGGCCTTGAAACTACACAAAGTAAAACGCGCACAAGTTAGAGAGTAGGTCGTGATATGACGTCACTTGTCTGTGATACACAGGGTTGTCAAGGACGCTGTCCCAATTTTTTTTTTGAACATCCGATTAGGACTATTTCTGACATACAATATGTGTGGAAATAGGTCAATGACATCATTGATACAGTCTCGTGTGCTGGGATTATACGCTTGAATAACATTGGACCCTTTGTGGATTTCATGACAATAGACAATTTTTTTTATATTTCTAGTTGTAAATTTGTGTGTTCTATATAATTTGTTATTCAAAGAAATGTTTGGAATTCTCTGCTCAAGTTACACGCTTGACAGTAAGATGAATGTAAGTATGTTTGTTTCTTGAATTTCTGTTCGATTTTACACTTTGAAATATGCATTGTCATTTGTTTCTTTTCTTTAATAAAAGAGTTACTTCATTTTAATTGATCACACCAGTTCATTGATGTAAGATTCATAGCCTTGAGATATTGTTATTGTATAGAAATTGATTCGCAAGAAGAAATCCTAAGAGAGAGAGAGAGTTTATTTAGGCTTAGGATTCAGTCATTTAATTTTATAGATGAATTGCTGTGCTGAATTATTTTTTTTATAACTAATATTCATTCTCCCGTCCACCCATCCCACAACCAAAAAAAAAAAATTTCATCATCTTTCAAAACATAAATGAAATACTTAGAATATATACCATATTGTCAGTGAGAGTTAATTTCTGTAAGCTAAAATTATTTTTCTTTGTTTGTTAATGGATTAACTCTTTCTACATTGTTTGAATTAATTCTCCTTTTAGTTCTTCACAAATAAACGTACACAAAGGAACAGAGAAACTATTTCTTGATTATTTATATTTATTTAGTAGGTCAAACTGAAGAGATATGGCAGCTGATGTACCTGGTCACATTGGCTCGGGGGGGGGGGGGGAGTTTCTAACTTATTTTCCATATCTAGAATTATTTATTGATTAACCCTTTCCATCCCGACCCAGCTTTCCCTGAAGCATTCTTTTTTTTGTAGTTTAATATAAATAATATTTCGATTCAGTTCATTCCCTCCCCTCACACATCCCACACACCCCCACACACACACCCCACACATCCATACATCTGCTCAAATCTCAAGTACTGAAAGACAACCCGATATTTGCTCAGTGAAGATAACTCTAGATTTGAATTATTTCACTTTGTGTAGCCATAACGTATGCAAACATCTAAATATATACATCTACATACGGGCTACATTAACATAACACACATATAGAGGCGCGCACACACAACACACACGCACAGCCCTGATAGAACGCTCAAGGGAATAAAGGATTCGGAACATAATAGCTCAATATTTATTATATAACACCTTCAATAACTCTTTCTTTTGTATAATATATATTTGATATATATACTAACAATCTTTTGAAAAATGTTATGTAATTGGGCATAGTCTTACCAAGTGGCAGTCTGGTTAGCTTGGAAAAAAATAGCTTTTATCACAATTTCTCGTCAATAACTGTGGCAATATAGATTCAGTGCAAACTCAGATTTTCTTGTGATGTTAGACTCTGTGTTTGTCTAAATACAGACTTTGTGAGATTTGAAGTTTGTCTAAATACAGACTTTGTGAGATTTGAAGTTTATCTAAATACAGACTGTGGGAGATTTGACACTCTGAGTTTGTGAACTGAAATCTAACCTTTGACCTCACTGAACAGATTTAATTTATATGTTTCATGTTTCTTAAAATTGTGTATTTTCTTTAATTGTTCAACTGTAATAATTACCGATTGTATTCAAATGCTTTTGTTTAGATGCTTGGCTTTTAAGATGGTAGATCTTTGTAATAGCTGAATGAAGTCGCTTAGACATTGCCAAGCTCTTGTGGGACAAGTCAATCAATTATTTAAAATCTGAATGATCTATAACTAATAATTATTTTGGCTTGCCTTCAACAGTTACATTTTTTTAAAAATCTTTGGCCTTTGAAAAACAAACGTTCATGTGATTCAACACCAGCCTTTTTATTTTTTTAATCTTATTTTTGTGGCCTTATTTTTTTTAGGACATTTGTCACTACGTCGCCTCGGCTTTTAACACGACGATAAGAAAACAAACTGTCGGCCTTTAATAAAAAAAAAATATTTTAAATAGAACTATTTACACGGGACTATTTTTTCTTTTGACCTATTTTTTTTTGTCTCGCGGATTTGCATGCAAAGAGTGTTGTTTTATATATGGTCGTCCTTCTTATCAAGCGCGTGACCAAAAACCATTCAGCCATCTACGATCCAAAAGTCGCTGATCGATAACAATCATACATTGATCACTGCATCGTAAAACAACGAAGCCATTGTCAATAGTTTATTTATTCCACATAGGACCCAACCACGATGCAACGTGGAGGTCAATACATGCTGAACTATGGGCTGAAGAGCGTACTTATGGCCTTCATTCCAGGGCCATTTGCCATCACGTGGTCAGTCCATTGGCCATCACGTGGTCAGTCCATTGGCCATCACGTGGTCAGTCCGATTGCCATCACGTGGTCAGTCCGATTGCCATCACGTGGTCAGTCCGATTGCCATCACGTGGTCAGTTCGATTGCCATCACGTGGTCAGTCCATTTGCCATCACATGGTCAGTCCGATCGCCATCATGTAGTCAGTCCAATTGTCATCATGTCCAATTGCCCTTATCTTCAGCAATGTTCAATGTTGCCACCTTAGTTATTCCATCATGTTATCAGCTTGTTTATACTGGTTTTAATTTAAATACTATAACCTTTCCAGCCAGCTTCATAGTCGCAGTATGTTCTCATAATATACCATCAGCTTACCATCATAATTGACATATACAATCAGCTAACCATCATAATTGACATATACAATCAGCTAACCATCATAATTGACATAATATACCATCAGCTAACGATCATAAATTATCGGCGATCACTACTTTTGTCTTTATGCAAAAAAGCAGCACATCTATATTTATATACATTGTAACTCTTGAAGCTTTTTTTTTTTTAAAGTGCCGGACTTACTGTTTAGTCAAAAAGGCCTTCACCAGATAAATGTTATGGATATTTACAAATGACTTTTGATGTGTATTGCTGTTGCTTTTGTGTACATTTTAAATTAATTTAGAAAAAAAAATGTAAAAAAAAATATGATAACAATTATTTTTGAATCATTGAAATTTGGTGCCATTTTTTAAAAATCTACGTATTTTTGTGAAGGTCTACAAGACATTGAGTAAACCCGGCTGTGTATTTTTAACAATGTGATGTGTCACGCGGCCGTCCCTGCCCATCGTGACGTCATGAGTCAGTTTCAAAATCATGGAATTTTTATTCTACAGTATGAGGTAATTAAATTATTTCATCACATTTTTTTTTTTAAAGTTTGAAATCGTAAAAGAGTTGGCGTTTGTTAGTTGTGACTATGCCGTGCGGTGAAAATATTTACACAAGTGTACAGTTATCCCAAAGTAGGGTATGCTTAAATACACGAAGCTTTGTAAAATTTGCATTTTATTTTCAGATTATTATTATTTTAATTGTTAATACAGTTTGAATCACGCTAAATACAAAACATAGAAATACTTCTTTTAACCCAGATTATTTTAGAGAGAGAGAGACTAATACAAGTACATCCTCTGTAGAATAAAAATTCTGTGTTTTGACTTTAAGCCTAGTCTCACTTGTCTTTCTTGAATGTCACCAGAATTGGGATATCGGGAAATCCCTGTAAATTAATTATAGTATTACTTAACCACCTGACGTCATACATTGTATCAACTGGCAGCTTTCATTCATAAGTTTTTTGTTGGTTTGCAAACATATAGCCACTTTTTTTTTATTTACATATCATTGATTACTATTTTGCGTTTTTTAAAAATTGTTTAATAAAATTGTATATTATACCTTGTAAATAAGTTTTATGTGTTTTTTTTCTGTGTATTTCTATTTATTTTGTAATAGGATTTGAGCTCCTGCTCTTGAAACATTGACCTCGTTGTGTGGACACTATTTGGTCGCCTCCTAAAGGCTATGGTTAAAAGTATGGATCCGATTTTTAAAAATAGATTTTGTCTTTGGGCTCTAGCTAAACTCTAACTTTTGTTTTTACTAAGTCGATATTTTAGCCATTTTCTGGAATGCTTATTTTAATGCTCAAAATTTACCTGGCCAAATCACGTGATGTCAACGTGAACCTGCCAGAAAAAATTAATAACTTAAGGAGAGTTTAAACTATCTAATTAATAAAACAAGAACATTAAAATTTTCGTGATGTATTTTATCAGATCAATCACAAAAATTATTTCTCGCTTGACAAAAACTATATTAGTAAATAAAAGAAAAGACTCCCCTAACATCAGTGGACCTATACTCGCAAATCTCTAGCAGAATGGTAAGAACAACGGTATGCTACAGTTATTTTTGTAGTCACGGTATATCCAAACCACCTTATCTGTAACATAGCATCAACTTTTATAAAAAAAAAAAGTAATTAATCTGTTATGTCTCGACACATGCCATGAAAACGTAACTCAGTAATTTCCAGTAATTTAACTGAAACTGTACAGAATGAGTAGCCATTTTTTATGAATGCTTTATTTTATTTTATTTTAGTTTTGTGTTTATTTGTTGCTTAGTAAGCAATTTGTGTGTGTGTTTTTGGTCTGTTCCTTCTGTTGGGGACTCCAATGACTCGAAGAATGTTTTGTGATTCAACGTTTGCCTTCGTTTAATTATTTCATTTGGATGACATCTTGTTTTACTTTGGAGAGTCTCTTGTATATAATGAACATTCATGAACACGTTAACTGGACGTGGTGACATTTACTGGACGTGGTGACATTTACTGGACGTGGTGACATTTACCGGACGTGGTGACATTTACCGGACGTGGTGACATTTACCGGGCGTGGTGACATTTACCGGACGTGGTGACATTTACCGGGCGTGGTGACATTTACTGGACGTGGTGACATTTACTGGACATGGTGACATTTACCGGACATGGAGACATTTACTGAACATTATAACATTTATTGAACAAAATGACGTTTACTGAACATTATAACATGTACTGAACATTATGACATACGTAGCGACATTTACTGTACGTAGTGACATTTATTGAACATAACCTAACTACGGACATATAACACAAACACACACAGACACTTGTGCTCTTCAATTGAAGTTTTGCCTCTGTGTTCCAAAACCTAAACAACTTTTCATTTCAGACTTTTTCATGTTACTTTAATATGGTTTACTTACATGTGATTATAATAATTTCTTTTTACATTCGTTATTTTGCCTTCAAACAAATGTTATTGGAAGTATTCCTTTTTTTTTTCATTAAATTTTACAATCAATGAATTGCTTTCATTGATAGTAACTGTAATACATTGACTATGAAATGTATAGCTCTATGTTTCTAGTGTTGAGACCATTGTATGTGTTCTTAAAACAACCATGTCCATGGGGTTACATGCCTCCACCTAAGCCTGCTCAGCAGACGCCACGCTCATATCGAGAACATTATTTCGTTGCAAACATTTTTTTGTTTCTAAATATAGAATTTCAGTTTGAAATTCAGGAAGAGGAGACAATTATGAAAAACTTGAAATAAAATTTTAAAAGCAACAAACTCAATTTATGTTTTATTTGTGTTTTTTTTTTGTTTCAAATTTTGTTTCTTCGTTAATTGTAAGCGTGTGTACGAACCACTGACCTACATAAATATATATTGTATCTAGAGTGGACATGGAGATCGTTTAACGTTACAAATGTGAAAAACTTTGAGAAAACTGAAACAACTCGTTTTTTTTGTAAAGTAGTTATATGAAGTAAAGTATGTATTTTTCCAACCCTAACCTATGTAACAAACAGCTTAATATTTCAGTCTAGATCTAGTAATTTTAACATCGAAAATAAAAGCACTCTCGTCTCATAGTTAGTATTTTTCAATTTTTAGATACATAATCTTCAAAGATCTAGGTTATCAATCTTATTTAATGTACATAATATGATTAGAATCAACAGATTTTAATTATTCACCTCTAGGATTTTCAAAACATTATCTCAATTGAATCCAACAAGAAATAGCTTTATTTCATAGATTTGCGTTCTGTAATTAATACTAGCAATATGGCATTGTATTCTTTCTAAACTTTGAAAATTAAAGATCATTACTTTTCTAAGACTGAAGAGATTGATTTTCCTATATTCGGGGCGACTTCCCTTACAAGTGAAGAAAGAGCTACGTATAAAAAATCTAAATATACAGGTCTGTGATCTGATCATTATAGGATAGGAATTTGTTTCCGTTTTCCAGTCTTGGTATAATATGTAATAGGTCTGTGGTGCGAATGAATGGAATCCTTTAAGTTGTTATTTAAATTAAAAATCTTAACACGTTAGAATTTAATAAAAATTCC
>JADKLZ010064742.1:0-24245 GCA_021533235.1 Biomphalaria straminea | reverse complement strand
ACATTTCTAGGAATAGCTACATCAACTATTAGATTTCTAGGAATAGCGTTAAAGCTGCTTTCGACAAAACGTGCCCGCCTATGAGTTTTCAGGATTGGCCCACGAATGTGTGTATTGTCATGTCCGATACAATAGGACCCATCCCGTGCGGCTTCACCGAGAACAAAACTTTTTCCAGGGTACAGAAAGCACATCAGACACTTGGATTAGTTACAAAATGGGGTGGGGGTGTGTGTGTGTCCCTTTCTCTCCCACTCTTTAGAAGGTCGAGGTGGTTTTAGAAATTCGGTTGTAGTCACTTTCGATTGAGGCAGAAGTACATTGATTTCAGGCCCAGAAGCTGGTTCGAGGCTTAATTATTACCAGCAGCGCTTGATTACGTTTTTTTTCAGCCATGATATTTATCCAAGGTTATTAAAAAATTACGATTTAAGCTTCTAAAACCATTACTTTAAAACGAAATGTGATGTAGACTGCTATCAGATTGTGTTGAATGACACACGGGCTGCATAGCTCTATGTGTGTAGTGCATTGCATTCTAAGTAAAATACAAAATGCTATAATGTGAGTTCCTTTATTGTGGAAGATGGTTTACTATTTGAGTTCTCCTCCTTAAACAACAGCCAAAGACAAGTCTTACTTTATAGCAGCTTCAATGCTTAGTACACCAACAACATGTCTGCAAGTTCTTAGTCTCCAAAGTCTGACAAAATCAAGGCTTTAACTCTTTCTCTCCGTAATTATTTTTCTACGTTTTGAAGAAATACTTCATTTTTGCTCATTACTATTTCAATACCCATGTTAGGATTGGGCTTCAATAGCTTTGCTTTTTGTTTATCATAAAATGTTGTATTTGGTATAGAATTAAAGAGAAATGCATGCTCTTTTTTTATATAATTCTAAATCAAGTTTAAAGAAATTAAACATTAATTTAATCTAATGAGGTCAACATCAATGATGGTATCGTTGATTAAGAGAGAAAGAGTTAATATTTTTTTTTTGTCTACCAATACAGTAGCTTATTGACCTGTTTAATTAACGAAAATGATAGGTACATAACATAAATTTTTCAGCACACAAAACTAGCAACACATAAACAGACATAACTCTCTCTTTTAGGCATCGACGCTTGCGCTCCTGTGATTCCAGTCCCCGGATGTAATGAGTGATCTTATTTATAAGCCTTGATGTTGCAGAATGTTTAGTATTTCGTTTATATAGAGAAATGTCGCTTTGTTGGTTAATAGATATAGAAGCAAAACTAGGTTCCTTACAGGTTTATATATAGTGAATTTTTTTTTTAAAAAAAGGTTAACATTGGTCTATAGAACTTAGATAATGTAGAGCATCGAATCACAACTTTACTTAAACATAGAGAGGGGAAAAAACACACAATTATCTGGGACAATTACTGTGATTGCTCTAAAATACTGTGGCCCTGAGAGTATGTGTTTCCTAACCACGCGACTCTGAAGTGCTGTCTGCTTAGGACAATTTTTTTTTACTCCCTGTTACAGCGCGTTACGAGGCCTGCACGGTTGTTAGCTTAGATCAGTCGACCGTGACCTGGGAGTCGTCGTTGTCATCCGAATCGATACGCTCCTGTACAGCTGCTTGCGTCCGGTGCATCATAAAACTCTGGCTTCCGTGCGCCTAACGGCTGTGTCCGACTCTGTGCAGACACAACTAGATATATCTAGCTTAGGATGAGTCTAAAAAAGTGTCTTTGAAGTTTTGGTAACAACTTTGGAGGAGTCTCGTGATTAGATTCTGATACAAAAACCAAGATGGCCTCCAAAGTTACTTGATTGGTTAAAGTGCGGCTGTTTTTGTTTTTGTCATTTAATACATTCTATTTGATATATGTTAGTGACAGTCCATTGTGCCCCGAACATCTCATTAGTCAGATGCAGCCTACCACTTATGTTATGTAATTTAAACTATTGGTCTAGTAAGCAAGTAATGTTAAGTTCCCCTTTCAGACCTTGTGATCTATGGGGCAAATAATTTATACGTCATCTGTTTCTGTGGCCCACGGTTAACGAGGGTGTCATGTGGCCAGCACAACGACCAACCGCCTTTACTTTGCCCGAACTATTGTGTACATCAAAATGATGGTAATCTAGTCTACTGACTGTCAGTACTTGATACTGGTAAATGCAATGCTTTTCCGTTAGGTCCAGGTTACAGTGGTATAACAAACGAACACTAGGGACTTTCCCCCAACTTTCTGTGCTTAGATAGCTTAGCCATAGCAGACAATTGTCAAACTGTCTTGTTAGGGATGCAACCCACAAGCTAGTGAGCCTCAGTATAAATGTTTAACAAAAGTTAAATGTGCGATTCCTGTTTTAACACCCCCCCCCCTCCTCCTTTCATCCACCCAGTCTATATATAGGTCTGTACTTTTTAGTTTTGGGGCGTCGTCGTTCGGTTTACCTACAAAGATGCCCCCCCCCCCCTCTATTTTTTCCCAAACCCTCTCTCGCTTTACACAGACACATAATAAACTTTTTCGGCGCGGCCGCCGATGACCTGGAATCTAAATTTAGAGCACAGTCAGTGTGTCAACAAGGTTATCGTCTTAAAATAAGCTTCTGTTGATGTTGTCATTCTCTGCCCCCCTTTCCGCAGGAGTCCTTCTCTCCACACACACACATATTTGATGACATTATCCCAATATTTAGCACAGCGTAAAACACACAGTCACACACACACACTGAGATAATGAAAATAGTAATTAGGGCATGTTAAAGCATCGCATTTAGTAGTTACCTAAAACCAATCACATGTATCAACAGTGACTGCGCTGTTCAGTTTGTTTATAAGCATTTCAGTGTTTTTGTGATTTTTCGGTAATTAGTTTCTTCATTTCGGATTAGCCTACTTACCGAGGTTATCTGTGTGAGGCTATTCATATATATATGCAGCGAGTTTTTGACCAAGTCTTCAGTTGTTGTTAAAGTACACAAATACCGTCTAGTTCACCATAATTGAACGCCGAATACGGCACAATAGAAGCACTCTTAGATTGGGAATATACTAGATACATATATCACTGAAGGTCGACATCTTCGAACAGTTTACAATTAAAGACCTACTAAATATAGGGTTTAGTTTTGTTTTGGAAATAGGATTCCTTACAATATTTAAGAGTGATAACTCTTATAACACGATTGTGATTGTGGAATGAAAATCGAGTCTAATTTGCTTGCCGTGTTTATTTAGTGATTGTGGATTGGTTCTATAAGTGATTGTGGATTGGTTCTATAAGGTGATTAGAATAAATATTAAATGAAAGATATTGGAGCGACTAACGAACCATGGGGGATAAGTGTGCACCATCCCAGGCGATCGATGTACCAGGAAAGTCAACTCCAAAGGTCGTTCGTCGACACAATCAAAGTAATGTATTATAATCAATTTTTTTTTTTACAAAGGTTTTTATAAATCTTTTATCAACTTACTCTGTCTGTCTGGTAAAAAAAAATGTATAAACGTTATTTCTACGATACCCGATTTCTGATCACGCTGGAGTTTTACACAATAAATTCCTTTAACTGACAACACAAGAATCAATTTAAAGAAGTAATAATAATAGTAATTAATAATTTAATTATTATAATAGTCTCAATAATATGCCATAGGAACGCTTACTAACATTCTGCAAAGTAGTTTACATGCTATCTGATAAAGTTTCTAAATTTATCTTTTATTTTTATTAGTGTTTCGTAATGTTATCAGCTGATCAATGTCTACATGTTGATGATGCAATAGTTATGAGACGATTAGGAATTTGGCGCGAAAAGTTTTGACTGTGAGGTGATTAAAAACAAGAATAGGATTTACAGGGTAGCGAAAGGAAACACAAAAGTCTTGGCGGCTTTAGAGAACGGTCGGATTTAGTTACTGAAGTAGATATTTAGATAATACGACATTCGACGTTTTTTTTTTAATAAGGTATTAAACTTCTTGTTCGACATCGCATGGGTTAATAGGTTATTTCAGTGTTAGCTCCGTTTAGAGTTTAGACCTATCTGCACCAAGACACAGCGCGTAGTCGCCTTAAGATCTCTCGTTACACACATAGGTGTATCCAATACAAGGTGTTTGTTTTCTTCAGAAATAAGCATTGTTTTTTTATATATATAATTTCGGCGCTAATTGTTGTGAGTTTTCACAACTATTAAGTATATTTCAATTTTTGAATAAACAATAAACAAGTTCTCCAGTCACTCCTATATGCATCAGAGTCATGGACCTTATACTCCCGCCACACCAAAAAGCTAAACTCCTTCCATCTACGCTGTCTAAGGAGTATCCATAAGGTGCGTTGGTCTGACCACATACCAGACACAGAAATTTTAAAGCTGTCCAACATGCACAGTATTAATGCGACAGTAAAAAGGTCCCAACTACGATGGGCGGGACATGTAGTCCGCATGCCAGAAAATCGCCTTCCCAAGCGACTTCTGTATGGAGAGTTATGCACAGGAAAGCGCTCCCAAGGCGGCCAATACAAGCGCTACAAAGACACCCTCAAGAGCTCCCTAAAGGAATGCGGTATCGACATTCATGGCTGGGAAGCACTAGCTCAAGATCGCTCCGCATGGCGAGTATCTGTGAGTCTCGGAGTCTCAAGTTTTGAAGCAAGAAGAGTGGCCAGTGCGATAGAGCGCCGAACCAACAGAAAGCAGAGAGAAAAAGCAGGCCCACCTGCAACTGACAAAACTCACCCATGCCACATATGCGGCCGGCTTTTCAAAGCGAAGATTGGACTTTACAGCCATCTTCGAGTCCATAGGAATTGATAAATGTGCTCATCTTCGAAAACAAAGAAGGAGCTATATATACATATATATATATAACAGTTTTAAATATAAAAAGATTTAAGAAGAAAAAAAATGTAGAAAAAAATGTTTTTAAAGTGTCTTATTGATTAAATAAAGTCCAAATGCTGAACTAGAGTCTAGATACTTAACGCTGTTTGCGTGTATGTAAAAGCAAAAAAAAGATAACTATTCTTTTTTTTTATCTGTTAAGAATCTTAGCTCGCTTTCTCGTCTTAGCGAACTTTGATTTCAAAAGAATTATCCCCCCTTACAAAGGATGAGTACTTGCCTGAGCTTGTTACACTTTGCCTTTGTAGTCGAGACATGTCTGAGCATGTTGCCTTGGCGTCTTTGTCAGCCCCGCTCACAGACAGCAGATGTTTCTAATCGCTCAATCTATCTATTGTTTATGTTAATTTCAACATTTGCTTTAATTAGGCTTTTGTCGGAAACAAATGCGTTGACGTCCGTGTACGTTGGATTGGGGCCCAATCAATGTACGTAAACATTGACGGTGATGGGTTTTTAATAACACAAAGGGAAACAACTCGACCATTACCTTTGGAATACAGAATATTTAGTATGCATTCACCGTTTTTTAATACTCAAAATACAATTCAATTAAAAAAAAAATTATAGAAATACATATACAGTAAATTATAATAGTTGCCGATACTCAGTAGTTGATAGCCTAACTTGCAAGTACTAAAAATAAATAATTTACATTAGAATACAAGAACAGTAGCAATTACTATGAAAAGTACCGGAACGCCGACCCTGTATATAGTCAGTGACATTGATAAACACAGTGGACATTTAAAATTCTCTTTCTGACTAAAATTACTCACACGCTCACACACACACACACAATTGTATAACTGTGCGGTTTGCGGATGTTTTTTTTTTTAAGGCCAAGTATCCCTTTCAGACCATAGAAACAGATGACCTTTACATCATCCCCTTCGATCAAACTCTTGTAGAAGAAGAAACAGAAGATGAGGAAACTCAGCCCAGATTTATTTAATTATTGTGGTAAAAGCGATTTGTTTTATTCGGCTGATATGAATATTTACATGGATCGTTATAAATCATTGAATTACATCATGTATTTTTATGAAGTCAAATCGGAGAAGTTTGAAATTTCTTACAAAATCTCTACTATTTAGAAATTTTAGCTTATGTATTTCTTGCCTCTAACTATACATTTCATTGAACAACGGCGTATATTTAACATACATGTTTATCTATAAAACGTAGGATGATAAACTGTTATCTCAACATGCTTCTTTGGTACGCCCACTTATTTTGGAAATCATTTTCTGGTGCTCTAGCGCCAAAAGGTTGCCGACCCCTGGTCTTATGAACTACGGCGTCTTGCTGTGTGAAGGAGAAGGGAGTTAAGTGGCGTATCCAGCAACCATGAACACATGTCTTGTTTACTTTTTGTACTGCTACGACTGTCTACTACATGCGTACGTCAGCACTATATTTAGCTGGGCCTTGGGTCTGGAAGTGTACGCTATTGCAATGCCGCACGAGCTGACGCGTGTATGTATGTCTGTCTGGATCTACGTTACGAGCGGTGTGTGTGTGTGTGGAGAGACGCGGTGATTAGGCGGGGGGGGGGTGCGGCCATGGTTCAAGTGTCGCTCTCCAGTAACTGTGTTTCCTCAGCCAACCATCCAGCTTCCCGTCTCGTAGTGTTCTGACACTGGAGGCAAAACGACTTTTTTTTTTTTGAAAAGAGGGAAGAGAAAGGGCGCCCTCCACGCCACTGTGTTTTAACTGCATCTTGACAACGTTATCATGACACTATTTATCTGACCTTAAAGTTCTCCAGGCACCCTCTAAGTTGGCGACTACTAGGCTCACTCGTCACCTTGCCCCCCCCCCCTTTTTTTTTTTAAACGCTTATATCAACTCACTCTGTTTATCCGTCTATCTGCAGTATATGGTCAAAAGTTTGTACACGTTATTTCTCCCACACCCAATGTCCGATCAAGTTCAGATTTTGCATACTTATTTTTTGTACAGTGGCGTAGTTATGGTAAAATGTTTGTAAAATGTTTTACATGTTTCGGAAATTCCTTCAGAGTTGAAGATAGTTATTTCCTAGTCTAAACCTCCCGCAGGACGACGGGGGATGGGAGCGGGCAGGGTTTGAACCCGGGACCATCGATAAATCGAAACGACAGTCCAGCGTGCTAACCGCTCGATCAGGCAGCCAAGGTGGGGTGGGGAAGGGGGAGAATTATTTGAAAGTGCACCCGGCTCCCCACTTGAGCAGGGGCCAAAAGAGTGTTTTTTACATAAAAAATTAATATTACGCAAAATGCAGGGCACCCCAATGAGGTGAAGCCCCGAGGTCCTCAAACGATGAAAAATTAATAGCTACGCCCTTGTTTTTGTACCTGTCATGGCAAGAATCAATCAACAAAAAGGACAACAACGAAAAATTCCATTTAATTAATTAACTATAGGTAATTCATTATTTTGGTTAGCATTGCAGAAGGGAAAAAATCGTACTTGAGAAAGTGTGTTGAATTAGTCTCCCCCGAGTGAACACGTTTTTTATGCATTCAAAAAGCGATTACGGTAACATTTAACAGATTACCCCTTTCACCGCCCCCCCCCCCCCAATTGGTCCAGACAAGTGATAGGATTATAGCATATTGAGAAAGCTAAAAGCATGACATTGCGCTAAACAATAATAATTGCTAAAAATAATTCTAATCGCAAAAGAAGTGTTAATTAGAGATTTGAATTCATATCTCAGATGAGAAGTTTTAAAGAGAAAAGATTGTTTCTCGAGACGTGCTACAGAAATCTAAATGCATATAAATTGATGCCACTACATACACCTGGATCTTAAGAAGTCAACACTAACCCTAACCCCAAGTAGTCAACACTAATCCTAACCCCAAGTAGTCAACACTAGTCCTGACCCCATCTTAATGTGTAGACTGAACTGAATCTCGACCAAACCTTGTAGTTATTAAGGAGTTAATCATCTCATCGGGCAAAAGGTTTGAAGTTTGACTAACATGGAAAGAAAAAGAATTGAAGGGGATAAAGACCTTAACCTAGTTACCTTCTTCCGGCCTTGAACTTCCTCGATCAATCAGGCCAGAAAATATGATACACATAGTCTCTAATAGCTGTTCCGTTCAGCGTCACTCGACGGGATCATTGTAGGTCACAAAACAAGTCTGAAATGGGCTAAGGAAAGTTATGTAGTTGGTTATGTCCTGGCCACTAGGCACCCTCGTAACATTAGAAATGGGTGGCCTTTTTTTTTCAATGTACCAGAAACTTTTAGGCGTCTGAAAGAAACTTCACTTTGTGTTTCATTATCGACCTGACTTCTTAGTGCACGGATCGCCAGTCGCATCGTCGAAAAAAAAAAGCCAGCCACCGTGGAACGGGCTTCATTATGCAATGTTTGCAGAAGTTCTGAGTGGCTGAATAGCACATGGTCACTGGCAGGATATGGCTCTTCATTGGGGCATCACTGCTTTAGTGAAACTTTTATACTACCGTGAGATGTTGTGATGTACCTAGCAGCACCTAGTACCTAACAGTACTTAGTAATTAGCAGCACTTAGAATCACCTAGTACCTAGCAGTACCTGGCAGTACCTCATAGCACCTAGCAGTACCTATCAGTACCTAGCCTTGTGGTCAAATACTAGCAGTACTTAGTAATTAACAGCACTTAGAATCACCTAGTACCTAGCTGTACCTGGCAGTACCTGGTAGCACCTAGCAGTACCTATCAGCTATTAGGTATGTGGTCAAATACTTTTTTGACAAGCGTGTCAAGGGCTGCATCACTGCTAATCATCAAGTTCACTGAGCTGAGCCTTTGCGATTTCATGTATTCTTTATGGGCAGGGGTCAAGACGAGGCGGACAGCGCAGCGTCACGGGCCCACTAGGCGGTAGTGCGGTCATCACTATTGTAGTTCTATGCACTTGTTGGTATAAAAACCAATCGCGTGATTTGAAACATGGTCTTCTGATAGGGAAATCCTTCCTCGTGGATGTTTTGAGAACCACTGTCTATGACAATCAGCTGGGTATCTGTGTGTCTGGGTATCTGTGTGTCTGGGTGTCTTGCTTGCGTGTCGCTCTCGAAAGACGTTTTCTAATGACACTTCTTCACGCTTGAGTAATTCTGCGGAGAAATCGAACTCCCCGCAGGCCAGACAAGCAGTTTTGACGCTTGTTGCGGAAGAATTCTTGAAACTAGGATAGAAGGAAAAAAAAAAACACGCACATTCCCCCACCCCCTTTTTTTTTCATTCCGCGTTCGTGCAAAGGTCAGCGACCTTGACATTTTCCCGACCTTTAGCCTTGAGGTTGTACCAGATGTTAACAAAAAATGTGTAAGTAGTAAGTGAAAAAAAAAAATGTAGCCCACTATCATTCTGGTCTGGGCAACATTTTAGAACACATACCAAGTAGGACATTGTCCTTCAACAAGAATTGATACAACTAAGTTAGTTTAGGTAATACAATATGCATTGTTGTGCGTTATGGTGTTATTGTTGTTGACTTGTAGTAGCACCATACCAAAGTAAAGTAAAATTCCCCTTTCAGACCTTGTGGTCTATAGGGCAGATGATGTAAAGTTATAGGTCATCTGATTCTGTGGCCTACGGTTAACGAGGGTGTCATGTGGCCAGCATAACGACCAACCGCCTTTACTTTTCCCCAACCAATGTCAGGCACCCATTAGAGCTGGGTGGACTCAAGGGCGCCCAAGGATCTCGAAATAAAAATCCCAGTCTTCATCGGGATTTGAACCCGGGACCCAAGCGCCTTACAACTAAACCACACATACCTGAGATCTGCATGCGATCTGTTTGCTAGAAACTCGTTGTAATGGAATTGTTAAGTTGAAGCGTCTGTGACAGTTTCCCTTGGGGTGATCCAGAAGTGACGTCTACACTATATATATATATATTTTTTTTTTTGACCTGAAGTGCTGAAAAAGAGAGATGGAGCCTCTCTCTCTGTCTCTCTCTGTCTCTCTCTCTCTCTCTCTCTGTCTCTCTCTGTCTCTCTGTCTCTCTCTCTCTGCCTCGTACACAAAGTAGAATGTATGTTAAAAATGAGTAACCTCTGTGATTCTAAAATTGTTTCCCTTTAATCCTCAAGCTTATTATTTATTTATTTTTTGGTGATCAACAAACGTATTCTCATTTAATACACTTTGACTGCACTATTAGTTAAGTCTTCGGTCCCAGTCTACAACCATTACAAAGGTTGAGAACCTCTGGACTAGTTTCTCTGTCCGTTAATTATATCTTCCCCCCCTTTCCCCTCTAATGACATATCCACTTAGTGTATGTGTTAGAACTCGGTCATCATGTGACCTAAAAACAAAATGGCTAACTCGGTAAGAGGCACAAGTAGGTAGATTGAAAGTAGACATTATAACAAACATAGGCAGCCCCCCTCTGGGTCCGTTGTTTGGGCAGGTTACAGAGACTGTTTGAAACGGTATACTCTTTAAGAATCCAGATTATAATTAAAAAATCTTTAAATGAATAACACGATGAATCATTTTATTGAGGGAATTTGTATGAATTAATGTTAGTCTTTGTATATGTTGTTTGTATATGTTGTTTCGATTGTCAAGTGCTTAAGGATATATTGTCTTTGGTGTTAGTGTTATATAGTTGTCAAGAGGGCAATTATTGTCTTTGGAGTTTGTGTAATAAAGTTACCAGGAACAATTATTATCTTTGGTGTTTCTGTGTTATAGTTGTCAGAAAGGCAATTGTTGACTTTGGAGTTTGTGTATTATAGCTGTCAGGAAGGAAAATATTATCTTTGGAGTTAACGTAATAGAGTTGCCAGGAAGGCAACTGTTGTCTTTGGTATTTCTGTGTTATAGTTGCCTGGAAGACAATAATTGTCTTTGGTGTTTCGGTACTATAGTAATCAGGAAGACAATGTTATATTCTTCGGGCTGCTGTGACGATGCGGTTCCAGTTCGAACCCTTCCTAGCTTCCACCCTCTGCCTCAGGAGGTTTGGACCAGGGCGTAGTAACCTTTATTTCTAAAGGGACATCACTCACTTAAACATTTATTTCGATGTGATCCAAATTTTGTAACTTCAATCATCTGAAGCTCATCAACATATGCCTCGTTTTGGAAGCTTAACACACAAGTAGTACGCTTGTTTTATAGGCTTCATCGGCGTCTCCATGCTTACAAAATAGAGGAGAGAGCTGAAAAAGTGGGTGCTTAAATAGGAGAAGCACTTCAGCAACAACAAACATGGAAGAATATATTTTTAAAAAGGTTCACATTTTGAAAGGCTAGTTGACAAACACTAGCATTTCTCTTTAAATTTCATTGACCCACCGCCTCAGGCTATGGAGTCTCCGCCTCTGTGTATTGACCCACCGCTTCTGGCTAAGTACGGGGGACTACCACTAGAGCTGTTGCATTTGGTTGTACACATAATACTTGTTATTGTTCTTTCTTAAGTGGGTGATTTCCGCTTTGTACTAGCTGTCAGTACCGCGGCTGTCAAATCGTGACTGGTTTTTGTCACATTGTGACAGCCATTGTATCTACTGTAGGGATAACGCTTACTGTCCTTTGATAACTGTTGCATGCTGGGTAATAAATCCCCAATAGTGGGGCAATACTAAAACACGGTGAAAGTATTTGTGAACATGGTGAAAGTATTTGTGAACATGGTGAAAGTAACTTTGTAGCTTTGTTCAATTGATTCTATTCCAAGGCATGTCAGTGTTCTTCATTAGTTTTTACTATTATTAAAAGTAAGTAAAGTAAAGTGTCCCCTTCAGACCTTGCGATCTATGGGGCAGATGATGTTAAGGTCATCTGTTTTTTTTTTGGCCAACTGTTAACGAGCAGGGTGTTATGTGGCCAGCACAACGACCAACCGCCTTTACTTTCCCCAACTAACGCCAGGTATCCATTAGAGTTGGGTAGACTCAGGGGCGCCCTAAAAACCCCCGAAATTCAAAAACACCGGGATTCGAACCCAGGACCCCAGGTTCGGAAGCCAAGTGCTTAACCATTCGACCACCGCCCCTCCCTTCACTATTATCATAATAATAAGGCTTGTCTTCGAGTACGAAAATTAGTGAGGAATACAATATTTCCTGTGGTTGTGCAGCCCCAGCTGTGACCTACATATTTTGCCACATTCCAGGGCAAGCAAAACGATTGTCCGTAGGTGGTCGATTTAGATTTTCTTTTCGTCGTCCGTGTTTGTCCTCGGCAACAGATTTTCTTGTGGTCTCAAATGTGTATCCCGCGGCCTTATCAAAAGATATTACTTAATTGTCTACCGTGTAATTCACTTAATCTTTATACCCCGATTCCCATATGCCAGCCTGAACTACTAAATTATTTATAGAACGTTTAGTACTGTAGTATCGGATTATAGATTCTCTAGGCTTGAAAGTCGGTAATAATAATAGCACTAACATTCAAATACTGAAATAGATTTACATCTATACTTTTTGTTTTTCCGAATTAATATTTGTTGGCTGCGTGTGGTCAGGAGATGTGTGGTCAGGAGATGTGTGGTCAGGAGATGTGTGGTCAGGAGATGTGTGGTCAGGAGATGTGTGGTCAGGAGATGTGTGGTCAGGAGATGTGTGGTCAGGAGATGGCCACTTCAACGCTCGTGTTGTTTCCGTAGTGGTCTTGTATTAAGTGCAGTTAGTCTTGTAAGTTTTGAGGCAATGTTGGTCAGGTCAGGATGTGAACATCTCAAGACATCATTTTATTGTTAACACATAAAAGTTATTTATAGTAACAATGGCTCTCCACTAGATTATATTTAGATTAATTGTGCGTTATATCTTATCTTATTTAATCGTATAAATTACGACAGTACTTTAAAAAATGACTTCTTATGTAAAACATATTTAATTGAAAAAAGCGATTCTTAACTCTTTCTCTCCTTAATTATTTACCACATTCTGATGGATTCAACGTTGGTATCGTCAGTTAGGAGAGAAAGAGTTAATGTACAGAGCTATGGTAGTGCTAGACAGTTCCACTACCATCGTTGATTTGACCCCATTACATCAACTAAATTTTTGGGTTTGTTAACTTTTATTTGCCTTATATAAAAAAGAGCATACCAATTAAAAACAGTTTCCGATTATAAGAAAACCACTACTAAAGTTTTACCCTAACAGACTAGTGAAATACAAATAGGAAAAGTTAATAATTCCTTCTGAACATGGAATTTAATTATGGAGAGACAGAATTAAATTAAAAATATATTTTTTTTAAAAGGAGGTTGGTTCTGACAAAAATGAACAAAGGGAGATAAAAATGAATGCAGAATGCCAACAAAAGCTTTTATTTTTGTTCTCAGTAGCTCCCTGGGGATGACATTGGTGGCTAGGTCTAGGACTGTCCAGTGTGTGGCAGTCGTAGCTCTTTATCCAGACAGGCCTGAGCAGAGAGATGTGCGTTGTCACAAGCCCGTAGGGTCAGACACGAGTTGTGTAGTTTGGCAGAACTGAACTCATGCATGCATGAACGTGAAAAAAAAAAAGTAAAGTTCCCCTTTCAGATATCTTGCGATCTGTGGGGCAGATGATGTAAAGGCCATTGGAGCTGGGTGGACTCAGAGGCGCCCAAAGATCCTGAAATACAAAATTTCAGTCTTCGCTAGGATTCGAACTCGGGACCCCGGTTCAAAAGCCAAATGCGTTACCACTCAGCCAGCGCTGACGTAACGTATTGTAATAACTTCAGGGAAGGCAACTCACGAGACATAGATGTTTATGTACATGACATCACAGATACACAAATCAAGATCTACATTTAGCACTGTCTCTCCATCTTGGCTCTCAAACAACTTAGGCGGAAATCGTTAATCTCTTAATGTCAACTTACTGTTCTAGTCCGTTCACTAGAGGTGCGTATTTGTGCACTAGCCTGCATGGTGGCGCGCATGGCAGGGTCATAACAGTATTGTCTTAGACGCTATAGTATAGGAAATGAACAAAAAAAAAGTACAACTGCTATCTTTAATTAGTCCATAAGTCCGAATAGAAAAAAGTAAAGTTCCCTTTTCAGACCTTGTAGTCTATTGGCAGATGATGTAAATCATCTGCTTCTGGTTAACGAGGATGTCGTTTGGCCAACACAACGACCAACCGCCTTTACTTTTCCTCAACTAATGTCGGGTACCCATTGGAGCTGGGCGCCCAAAGATCCCGAAATTAAAAAGCCCAGTCTTCCAGGATTCGAACCCGGATTTCCGGTTCAGAAGCCAAGCGCTTTACCGCTCAGCCACCGCGCCTCCTCCGAATAGAAAACTTTCTCAGATATTGTATTAAAGACGAGTAGTTACAATGGTGTTTGTATTGCACACATCTGTTGAACATGAGTACCCTATTTCAAAGGGAATTCACGTGTCGCTACAGGTCGGTCTTGCCACGCATATGTTACTCACCTCCAGCTTGAAATGCCTCTCCCCCCCTTGACAAAATGAATAGGAATTCGCGAAATTTCCGCGACTGACGCGTTTTGAATGAAAACCAAATAACGTAGAACTTAAATCTCTCCTCTTTGAAGCTGAATGAACCAGTTTGTCTCATTCTGGTGACATCACTCCGTTCTCTCCCTTTCATCCCAAGATAGTGGTTGCTTCCCATGCAGTCTATTTTTGGATGATAAAACTAAATATGTACTATTGACCGGCATGGATTCTTTTTTTCTTTTACCTGACATCACTTTTACCCACAGTGCAGTGGTAATATTGTGTCTATGTTTGGCAACTAATTATAAAGATATTTGATGGCATCGCAGTATCTCCGCGCGTGTGTGTGTGTGTCTCTCTGTGTGTAGGAAAGACGTCAATTTAAAATGGCAAAAATTTTCAAGGCAAAATCTGTCCTGAAAATATTAAGCCATCCCCCACCTTTTTTTTCATTTTCCGTTAATGTGTAAAAACGAAGCAAGCTTCTTCCTTTTATGGTCATTGTAAAACGATTGTCTCGTGCTTACACTTACACATGCCCTTCTGATACATAATGTGCAACCTATGCGACATGGGGTCATCTCTCGACTACTAGTTGAAAAGTTGAAGCATATGGCCGTATCAACCTTACCAGGAGGTCGAGATGACTTTGACCTAAACATTTAGGAGACGAGTAAGTTACTTACTTTTAGAATGCAGCTTATAAGGGGATGTGGCTGAGTGGTCAAGCACTTGGCTTCCGAACTGAGAATCTCGAGTTTGAATCCCGGTCAAATTTTAAAATTCGAGCCTTCTAGAATACCGGTACTCTTTGACTTTGCCCAACTTTGATTGGTACCTTATAAAAAGTAAGTGAAATAAAAGTAAGTGGTCGTTGTGCTGGCCACATGATGCCATCCTAAGCCCGTCGGTCACAGAAACAAATAAACTTTACATTGTCTGCCGCTATAGACTTTCTTTCCTTTTTTTTTTTTTTTAAGTAATAGCTTACATTAGGTCACGACTTTGACCTGGCCCAGAATGCACATGTGTGCACACTGTAACCAGCTGGCGGTGAAACGAATCGCTGAGGTCGTTTGGTGCATATCGGATGGGCAAAGAATCATTAGAGTAAGGGCCGGATTTAGACTTGATAAGGCCCTAAGTTAATTGAGATATGGGGCCCCTTGTAATAAACACAAGGCAAGTAGTTTATTTCTTTTTCAAACATTGGGGGGGGGGGAGGAGGGGTGCTAAGCTGTTGTCTACAGATAAATCAAGCCCTGGTTAGAATGTTCCAAATAGACACGACCTGGATGTTGCTTCTGTTTCTCACTCAAACAAAAAGGAAAGGCGAGAAGTTTGTTTTCCGTCACGCATGGATGAGCAAATGTATTGCGACTGTTAAACTACGTTGGAGCTCCTCTACGCCCATCCCCCCTCCCCACCCCAGAAGTTTACTCACCCAGGTTATAAAACTTGACTTAACTACATTCATCTTTCCATTTTTTTCCCCAGTAGCAGATGGTTTGAGTTCTACACAGTTCGGATTTTCCCGCTTAAGTCACGTGGTTTTAATGTTCGTTTTGAAATATTTGGAATGCACTCTAAACTTAGGGATCATTGTTGTTAATGCTACTTTGATATACACAAACACACACACCAGAGACAGAGAAAAGAGTCCTTGTAATCACAAGAAATTTACATAAGGATCAATAAAGTAGTCTTATAGTCTTAGTCTTAAATACAAATAAAACAATAAAAGCGATGTATTAGTTCTGTTATAAAAACAAGTCCATCCCCTTTCAGACCATGTTGTATAGAGGGCGATTCCCGAACGCGATAGTCCTTTCAAAACCGACGTTGGATCTAGATCTAGACCTAGTTCTCTAGCCAAATTTTAACTTTAAAAAAATTATAACGGTCAAATTAGTTTCCCCATGTGGCCTACGAGCTAGCAATTCTTTTCTCGGCGTTAAACATTAACTGTTAAATTGATAGAAACATTGTTCTATCGTTTGTGTCATTGAGATCTTAATTTTTTTTTTCTTTCAGGACCAGCTGCCGGCTCCTTGCGACGCCGCTCTTCAGCCAGTGGCGCCCTCCCAGGGCTGCCCTCCAGCTTCGTCCCTCTCCCGGACATTGTGCCTACTACGGGGCGAGACCGCTCCAACTCGGTCCCTGACTTCCACGCCTACGAGCGAGCCACCCGAGCCCGGGAAACTGGGCGCCAAGTTGGGAGAGAGCTTAGGCGCATGAGTGATGAGTTCAACACCGCCTTGTTCGGCGCCCGGCGACTGGTCAGTAGGGCCTTCATTCATGGTTTTATTGTGGTCATCGTTCTACTGTACTTATGTGAAATGGGCAGTAGCTAGTGACTCTCCAATACATCCAGTAACCAAAGCACTCACTTTCAAACTTAACGTTAGCTCCTTACATGTCTCATCCCACTGTCACGTGATTGATTGAATTGAGATGACTTGCATTACGTCTTGGTAGTTGGTCTACGTCCTCATGTGTAGATTACATATGTGGGTCACGTTGAATAGTATAAGTAAAGCATATTCCTGTTGTAGTTTATTTGAATGTTTTTTTTTTAAGGTTATCACATCACCATCAATATTCACAAATCAGAGCATTTTAAATCGATTAATATTTTAATGTATAAATAATTAAAGGGAGTTAATTCACGCTTTTTTTTCTCCCGAACTAAGACATTGGGAAGCATTTTGGGTGGATTTCAGAAAACGTGTAATATTTTCTTAGTAAACCAAATTATATATATAAAAAACTTTATACATAAAAATAGTTTACTAATAAAACATACTGTACAAGATTTTTTTATAAACTCATTTTTATTATGAATTCAGTATGATTACTAGATTTGATTTAGGTTCTCATAGTTTAAAACATACATAATTGTCATACACCTATTATGGTATACAGAAGCAGAAATTACAATTTTTCATTACATTTTTTTAAAAATCTATTTAAATTATATCCTATTCAGAAAAGAGCTACTAGTTTAATACTTTCTCATAAAAGTTGTTAACATAAATTGATTGATCCGTTTAAGGGTGAAACTTTTTAAAGCACATTTTGCCCACATTTCCATACCATTCAGGAGCTCAATGTTTTCTTTCACAGAGTCCTGTTAGGGAGGACCTTGACGGCTACCCGGCCTCGTTTCCCATCACTCGGCCCCTCGGGTTCTTGCAAAACTTCCGCAGCTTTTTTGTTCAGGAGAGCTTCAGTCGGACCAGCCTTCCAAGACAAGAGTCTTCTGTGGATCTTTTGGAACAGTCCACCCCGGAGGAAGACAACTCCTTGACAGAAGAGCTCACGTCTGATTGACGATGGCCTTGAAACTACACAAAAGTAAAACGCGCACAAGTTAGAGAGTAGGTCGTGATATGACGTCACTTGTCTGTGATACAGAGGGTTGTCAAGGACGCTGTCCCCATTCTTTTTTTTTTTTTAAACATCCGATTAGGACTATTTCTGACATACAATATGTGTGGAAATAGGTCAATGACATCATTGATACAGTCTCGTGTGCTGGGATTATACCCTTGAATAACATTGGACCCTTTGTGGATTTCATGACAATAGACAATTTTTTTTTTATATTTCTCAGTTGTAAATTTGTGTGTTCTATATAATTTGTTATTCAAAGAAATGTTTGGAATTCTCTGCTCAAGTTACACGCTTGACAGTAAGATGAATGTAAGTATGTTTGTTTCTTGAATTTCTGTTCGATTTTACACTTTGAAATATGCATTGTCATTTGTTTCTTTTCTTTAATAAAAGAGTTACTTCATTTTAATTGATCACACCAGTTCATTGATGTAAGATTCATAGCCTTGAGGTATTGTTATTGTATAGAAATTGATTCGCAAGAAGAAATCCTAAAAGAGAGAGTTTATTTAGGCTTAGGATTCAGTCATTTAATTTTATAGATGAATTGCTGTACTGAATTCTTTTTTTTTTATAACTAACATTCATTCTCCCGTCCACCCATACCACAACCAAAAAAAAAAAATTTCATCATCTTTCTAAACATAAATGAAATACCTATAACATCTACACAGTGTGCCAGTGAGAGTTAATTTCTGTAAGCCAAAATTATTTTTCTTTGTTTGTTAATGGATTAACTCTTTCTACACTGTTTGAATTAATTCTCCTTTTAGTTCTTAACAAATAAACGTACACAAAGGAACAGAGAAACAATTTCTTGATTATTTATATTTATTTAGTAGGTCAAACTGAAGAGATATGGCAGCTAATGTATCTGGTCACATTGACCGGGGGGGGGGAGTTTCTAACTTATTTTCCATATCTAGAATTATTTATTGATTAACCCTTTCCATCCCGACCCAGCTTTCCCTGAAGCATTCTTTTTTTGTAGTTTAATATAAATAATATTTCGATTCAGTTCATTCCCTCCCCTCACACATTCCACACCCCCCCCCACACACTCACACACACCCCCAACACACACACACACACATCCCACACATCCATACATCTGCTCAAATCTCAAGTACTGAAAGACAACCCGATATTTGCTCAGTGAAGATAACTCTAGATTGGAATTATTTAACTTTGCGTAGCCATAACGTATGCAAACATCTAAATATATACATCTACATACGGGCTACATTAACATAACACACATATAGAGGCGCGCACATACAACACACACACGCACACCCCTGATAGAACGCTCAAGGGAATAAAGGATTCGGAACATAATAGCTCAATATTTATTATATAACACCTTCAATAACTCTTTCGTTTTATAATATATATTTCCTATATAAACTAACAATCTTTTGAAAAATGTTATGTAACTGGGCATAGTCTTACCAAGTGGCAGTCTGGTTAGCTTGGAAAAAATAGCTTTTATCACAATTTCTCGTCAATAACTGTGGCAATACAGATTCAGTGCAAACTCAGAGTTTCTTGTGATGTTAGACTCTGTGTTTGTCTAAATACAGACTTTGTGAGATTTGAAGTTTGTCTAAATACAGACTTTGTGAGATTTGAAGTTTGTCTAAATACAGACTGTGGGAGATTGACACTCTGAGTTTGTGAACTGAAATCTAACCTTTGACCTCACTGAACAGATTTAATTTATATGTTTCATGTTTCTTAAAATTGTGTATTTTCTTTAATTGTTCAACTGTAATAATTACCGATTGTATTCAAATGCTTTTGTTTAGATGCTTGGCTTTTAAGATGGTAGATCTTTGTAATAGCTGAATGAAGTCGCTTAGACATTGCCAAGCTCTTGTGGGACAAGTCAATCAATTATTTAAAATCTGAATGATCTATAACTAATAATTATTTTGGCTTGCCTTCAACAGTTACATTTTTTTAAAAATCTTTGGCCTTTGAAAAACAAACGTTCATGTGATTCAACACCAGCCTTTTTATTTTTTTAATCTTATTTTTGTGGCCTTATTTTTTTTAGGACATTTGTCACTACGTCGCCTCGGCTTTTAACACGACGATAAGAAAACAAACTGTCGGCCTTTAATAAAAAAAAAATATTTTAAATAGAACTATTTACACGGGACTATTTTTTCTTTTGACCTATTTTTTTTTGTCTCGCGGATTTGCATGCAAAGAGTGTTGTTTTATATATGGTCGTCCTTCTTATCAAGCGCGTGACCAAAAACCATTCAGCCATCTACGATCCAAAAGTCGCTGATCGATAACAATCATACATTGATCACTGCATCGTAAAACAACGAAGCCATTGTCAATAGTTTATTTATTCCACATAGGACCCAACCACGATGCAACGTAGAGGTCAATACTTCTACATGCTGAACTATGGGCTGAAGAGCGTACTTACGGCCTTCATTCCAGGGCCATTTGCCATCACGTGGTCAGTCCATTGACCATCACGTGGTCAGTCCGATTGCCATCACGTGGTCAGTCCGATTGCCATCACGTGGTCAATCCGATTGCCATCACGTGGTCAGTCCGATTGCCATCACGTAGTTAGTCCATTTGCCGTCACATGGTCAGTCCGATCGCCATCATGTAGTCAGTCCAGTTGTCATCATGTCCAATTGCCCTTATCTTCAGCAATGTTCAATGTTGCCACCTTAGTTATTCCATCTTGTTATCAGCTTGTTTATACTGGTTTTAATTTAAATACTATAACCTTTCCAGCCAGCTTCATAGACGCAGTATGTTCTCATAATATACCATCAGCTAACCATCATAATTCACATATACAATTAGCTAACCATCATAATTGACATAATATACCATCAGCTAACGATCATAAATTATCGGCGATCACTACTTTTGTCTTTATGCAAAAAAGCAGCACATCTATATTTATATACATTGTAACTCTTGAAGCTTTTTTTTTAAAGTGCCGGACTTACTGTTTAGTCAAAAAGGCCTTCACCAGATAAATGTTATGGATATTTACAAATGACTTTTGATGTGTATTGCTGTTGCTTTTTTGTATATTTTAAATTAATTTAGAAAAAAAAATGTAAAAAAAAAATATGATAACATTGATTTTTGAATCATTGAAATTTGGTGCCATTTTTTTTTAAATCTACGTATTTATGTGAAGGTCTACAAGACATTGAGTAAACCCGGCTGTGTATTTTTAACAATGTGATGTGTCACGAGGCCGTCCCTGCCTATCGTGACGTCATGAGTCAGTTTCAAAATCATGGAATTTTTATTCTACAGTATGAGGTAATTAAATTATTTCATCACATTTTTTTTTTTTAAAAGTTTGAAATCGTAAAAGAGTTGACATTCGTTAGTTGTGACTATGCCGTGCGGTGAAAATATTTACATAAGTGTACAGATATCTGAAAGTAGGGTATGCTTAAATACACGAAGCTTTGTAAAATTTGCATTTTATTTTCAGATTATTATTTTAATTGTTAATACAGTTGGAATCACGCTAAATACAGAAACATAGAAATACTTCTTTTAACCCAGATTATTTTAGAGAGAGAAAGACTAATATAAGTACATCCTCTGTGGAATAAAAATTCTGTGTTTTGACTTTAAGCCTAGTCTCACTTGTCTTTCTTGAATGTCACCAGAATTGGGATATCGGGAAATCCCTGTAAATTAATTATAGTATTACTTAACCACCTGACGTCATACATTGTATCAACTGGCAGCTTTCATTCATAAGTTTTTTGTTGGTTTGCAAACATATAGCCACTTTTTTTTTTATTTACATATCATTGATTACTATTTTGCGTTTTTTTAAAATTGTTTAATAAAATTGTATATTATACCTTGTAAATAAGTTTTATGTGTTTTTTTTTTCTGTGTATTTCTATTTATTTTGTAATAGGATTTGAGCTCCTGCTCTTTCAACATTGACCTCGTTGTGTGGACACTATTTGGTCGCCTCCTAAAGGCTATGGTTAAAAGTATGGATCCGATTTTTTAAAATAGATTTTGTCTTTGGGCTCTAGCTAAACTCTAACTTTTGTTTTTACTAAGTCGATATTTTAGCCATTTTCTGGAATGCTTATTTTAATGCTCAAAATTTACCTGGCCAAATCACGTGATGTCAACGTGAACCTGCCAGAAAAATTTAATAACTTAAGGAGAGTTTAAACTATCTAATTAATAAAACAAGAACATTAAAGTTTTCGTGATGTATTTTATCAGATCAATCACAAAAATTATTTCTCGCTTGACAAAAACTATATTAGTAAATAAAAGAAAAGACTCCCCTAACATCAGTGGACCTATACTCGCAAATCTCTAGCAGAATGGTAAGAACAACGGTATGCTACAGTTATTTTTGTAGTCACGGTGTATCCAAACCACCTTATCTGTAACATAGCATCAACTTTTATAAAAAAAAAAAGTAATTAATCTGTTATGTCTCGACACATGCCATGAAAACGTAACTCAGTAATTTCCAGTAATTTAACTGAAACTGTACAGAATGAGTAGCCATTTTTTATGAATGCTTTATTTTATTTTATTTTAGTTTTGTGTTTATTTGTTGCTTAGTAAGCAATTTGTGTGTGTGTTTTTGGTCTGTTCCTTCTGTTGGGGACTCCAATGACTCGAAGAATGTTTTGTGATTCAACGTTTGCCTTCGTTTAATTATTTCATTTGGATGACATCTTGTTTTACTTTGGAGAGTCTCTTGTATATAATGAACATTCATGAACACGTTAACTGGACGTGGTGACATTTACTGGACGTGGTGACATTTACTGGACGTGGTGACATTTATTGGACGTGGTGACATATACTGGACGTGGTGACATTTACCGGACGTGGTGACATTTACTGGACGTGGTGACATTTACTGGACGTGGTGACATTTACCGGACATGGTGACATTTACCGGACGTGGTCACATTTACTGGACGTGGTGACATTTACTGGACGTGGTGACATTTACTGGACATGGTGACATTTACCGGACATGGAGACATTTACTGAACATTATAACATTTATTGAACAAAATGACATTTACTGAACATTATAACATTTATTGAACAAAATGACGTTTACTGAACATTATAACATGTACTGAACATTATGACATACGTAGCGACATTTACTGTACGTAGTGACATTTATTGAACATAACCTAACTACGGACATATAACACAAACACACACAGACACTTGTGCTCTTCAATTGAAGTTTTGCCTCTGTGTTCCAAAACCTAAACAACTTTTCATTTCAGACTTTTTCATGTTACTTTAATATGGTTTACTTACATGTGATTATAATATTTTTTTTTTTACATTCGTTATTTTGCCTTCAAACAAATGTTATTGGAAGTATTCCTTTTTTTTTTTTCATTAAATTTTACAATCAATGAATTGCTTTCATTGATAGTAACTGTAATACATTGACTATGAAATGTATAGCTCTATGTTTCTAGTGTTGAGACCATTGTATGTGTTCTTAAAACAACCATGTCCATGGGGTTACATGCTCCCTCCTAAGCCTGCTCAGCAGACGCCACGCTCATATCGAGAACATTATTTCTTTGCAAACATTTTTTTGTTTCTAAATATAGAATTTCAGTTTGAAATTCACGAAGAGGAGACAATTATGAAAAACTTGAAATAAAAATTTTAAAAGCAACAAACTCAATTTATGTTTTATTTGTGTTTTTTTTTTTGTTTCAAATTTTGTTTCTTTGTTAATTGTAAGCGTGTGTACGAACCACTGACCTACATAAATATATATTGTATCTAGAGTGGACATGGAGATCGTTTAACGTTACAAATGTGAAAAACTTTGAGAAAACTGAAACAACTCGTTTTTTTTGTAAAGTAGTTATATGAAGTAAAGTATGTCTTTTTCCAACCTTAACCTATGTAACAATTAACAAACAGCTTAATATTTCAGTCTAGATCTAGTAATTTTAACATCGAAAATAAAAGCACTCTCATGACTCTCGTCTCATAGTTAGTATTTTTCAATTTTTAGATACATAATCTTCAAAGATCTAGGTTATCAATCATATTTAATGTACATAATATGATTAGAATCAACAGATTTTAATTATTCACCTCTAGGATTTTCAAAACATTATCTCAATTGAATCCAACAAGAAATAGCTTTATTTCATAGATTGCGTTCTGTAATTAATACTAGCAATATGGCATTGTATTCTTTCTAAACTTTGAAAATTAAAGATCATTACTTTTCTAAGACCGAAGAGATAGATTTTCCTATATTCGGAGCGACTTCCCTTACAAGTGAAGAAAGAGCTACGTATATTAAAATCTTAATATACAGGTCTGTGATCTGATCATTATCGGATAGGAATTTGTTTCCGTTTTCCAGTCTTGGTATAATATATATATAGGTCTGTGGTACGAATGAATGGAATCCTTTAAGTTTTTATTTAAATTAAAAATCTTAACACGTTAGAATTTAATAAAAATTCC
>JADKLZ010064741.1:21156-34695 GCA_021533235.1 Biomphalaria straminea | reverse complement strand
ATGTTTTAGACAGAGGATTAAGTCTAGCTCTGAAAATGTTTTAGACATGATTCAAAAAGTCTAGCTCTGAAAATGTTTTAGACATGATTTAAAGAGTCTAGCTCTGAAAATGTTTTAGACATGATTCAAAAAGTCTAGCTCTGAAAATGTTTTAGACAGAGGATAAAGTTTGGCTTTGAGAATGTTTTAGACAGATTATTTAAAAAGTCTAGCTTTGAAAAATGTATAGCCAAAGACTGAAGTCTAGATAGGAACTAAATAGTAGCCGCAGGTTAAGTCTACAACTTAATACTACCTACTGTAGTTGTACGTAAGTATCAAGCAAAGAAGTCAGCCCTAAGATGGAGGCAGATTTCCAAAATAAAAACTTGTTTGTACTCACGTTACGTTATTTTTTTAAAGTCCAAATAATTAAGTTCAACTAATTCCCGCACTAATTAGTTGTGCCTCGTGTGGTTAACAAACTTACAATCCTCTTCATCAAATCACCATTACCTCAAAGTCATTGGACCAAGAACATTTGAAATTCTCAAAAGATTCAAACCCAAGAACTTCATTTCGGCAAGACGCACTTTCCTTCGCCACCTTCAGTATGCTTACCCAGGTAAAGAATGGAAAACGGTTTGGTCGTTCTCTGAACAGCCAAGTCTTTCAACGTAACTGGCCTACCCAGCACGAAGCGAAGTGTCCCAGGACATTAACTTTAGAACCTTGTCGAGCCTGAGAACGAGGTGGACGAGAAACTGAAGACAGGACAACAATAAAACATTCAATAGTTCTACTGTAACTTGAGACAGAACAACAATAAAACATTCAATAGTTCTACTGTAACTTGAGACAGGACAACATTCAGTGTGTAACTTGATCATTGCGGGGAAAAAGATTATCAAGAAGAAAAATCGTTAACTTGAAATTAGAAAAAAGTTTTAACCAATATTTAACAAAGAAACAAAATAAAAATTCAAGACCTTAGTAACCAGAATTGAAAGAAAAAATATTACTATAAATAAAATTGTAAGACCTAGAATGTAGAACAGTAAAGAACACGAATGGATAGAATAAACACAGCGGTCTTAATTTATAGATGTGTAAAGAAGTTAGACAATTTTATCGCAAGTAGAATAAAAACAAATTTAAAAATATTTTGCTCTGACTTGGTGAAAACTAATATGAATATTATTTAAGAAATGGCGAATGTCTGCTGTCACGTGTCTATAAATGTCCTAGGCTAACGTCAATAGATGCTTGCATGGGCCTTCATGGCAATCAATGTATGGCCCCCAAAGTCAACACGTGAATAAAAATGTGAATATTTTGTTATTTAATGTATGGCCGAATTTAGATCCATATGTCCAGGCTAACAAAAACATGCCTAACACCACAGGAATATAAATCTGTTCGATTCTTAGTTGATGAACGATCAATCAATAGTTTGAAGATTTTAAATCAATTGACACAATTACAACACCCTACCACCACTAGTTCAATATCAGTAATGCCAAAAAGATCGATAGAGTATTCTAATTACGCAGTAATGTGTCTATCTTACGTGACAGACTCTCTGAATGCCTCCACAAAGAAGAATATAAAGGGGAAAAAAAAAAAGCAAACCTTTCCCGGCTATGAATGTGCTAAAGATGATTCAATCTCAAAATCTTGTTTACGGCGACACACGCAGCGGATCTGGTCAGTGACAGCCTGGGGATGGTGGGGTGGCGGGGGGAAAGAACTATGTAGGGCGTAAACAACTACGTCACAGCGAGCCCTTCACCAACGCCGCCGCCACAGTGGCGCATGCACGCGGGGAGTTGGCTGAGCACTGTTCTAATCGAAACTAATAGGCGATAAATAGACTAGCATTCAATTTGTAATTAATTTAATCCCAAGCGCACACGAGCAATAACACTAGCAAAACATTCACACACATACACACTACCTAGTCGTGTAGTATGCGCTCTGGACTGTCTTCTCGATGCTCCCGGGTTCGACCCCTAGCCCCCCAGCCCCCAACACTGCGGGAGGTTTGGACAAGAATGTAATAATTTTTTAAGTCTGAAGAAATACCCGAAACATGTAAACCAATCAGACACGGACAATCGTTTAGGATTTATTCGATAGACACAGAATTATGTATTAATTGGAAGCCGGAGAGGTTAGGCCTACATCGTAGTTATTGGTATAATAGGAATTCAATATAAGAGTCTGTTTCACTGAGAATCAACACATGTGCATTGAACTTTCAACTCAATCAATGGCGCCCGGTGCATATCCCAAATATACATTCTCAAAGCAAACCGTCAAGCTCGGACAAAAACAAAGCAAAATAAATCAATTCAGAAATGATAATAAGCTCATTAAATTTCATAATCCATAAAGATAGCGTGTTGGATCGATAGGTTGTTTACTTCTAGATAAACAAGGCACAATCCAGAGGTGTTTATCCTGAGGAGGCTCTAGTGATTGTACTAGGTTGAAAAGTTTCAGACTCGGTGCTGCCCTTTCATCTTTTTGTGGCACGCTACAACAGAACCAATTACTCAGTACTGTGAACAAGAAAAACATTGGTATTACACAGTATAATATGTAAGAACTTCACATAGATCCACTATTCCACTATCCAGTTCGTACCACAAAGTGAATGACTTGCTTGCAGATGTACGCACTAAGACACTCCAGTCAAGAGACAAAGGAATGTCAAACATTTTTCATTCTAAAAATAAGTCAGAACCAATCAATACCTCCAGCTGATGGGGATACAATCCAGGGAAAAAATGGTTGACAAAAAATACCAGCACTCTGAATGGAAAACACCGATGGCGGTTATGTCAACGATTTAAAAAAAAACAACAATAAGAGGGAAAAGGGGGGGGGGTATCACGTGTCACGTTGGAGGGCCGCGACCCGTCACTGAGCAACGTTCTGGTTCAAGTGATAACTAACTGCACACCCCGGCCCACTGAGTGCCAAGAACTTGGGTCTGTACAGGACGGTGTCTTCCCATAATTCCAGACTGTTGCATGCTGGCATTCATGCGCAAAGGAACGCGCAAAAGAATTTCTCTGATGGCATGACGATCTCGTGTTTGCCCGCCAGAAACAAAAGAAATATTGGGAATATGTTTGATACTAAACGAGGGGACAGTTACTGCGTGTACTCAAGAAAGGGCGGTGGCATAATAAATGGGTGCGGGCGGGTGTAGAGCATGAACCAACGATTACCAGAGACCTGCCTTTCCGATTCCAATGAAAAAAACAAATTCGTGAGATACAAACTACGAATTGTATGCATTGAAATCTTAATCTTCGTGTATATATATTCGTGAGATACAAACTACGAATTGTATGCATTGAAATCTTAATCTTCGTGTATATGTGAAATGCTTCAATAAGTAAAATATAACAAATGCCTTTTTTTTTAAAGCAAAGCTTATGTAATAGGAAGAACCGCAAAATTACTGCCATATATCTCAATACTGTAGGGTCCCTTTTATTCTGCATAAAACAAAATTGATTGATTAAATTGACTGGTTAACTTTTTTTTTTATTGAATACAGTAATGTCATCAACTATGAATACCTGTGCACAATCTCAACTTGATCCAAGAATGGGAAGTGTGTGGAAAAACTGTGTAAGAAATGTATACCAGACGGACAGACGGTGTGAGCTAATACAACCTTTGTAACAAAAAAAGTTACATAGTTACCTGGGCGTGTAGTGATTCGTCCCTTTCTTCACATCTCATGTGTAATCCGAACCGAATTCACATGACGGAGAGAGATTTTTTTTTTTGAAGAGGGTGAGAGAAGTGAAAGAAAGACAACTCGGTTACCCAAATATAAGATTTTTTTTTATAAAGGTTTTTATTCAGCACTGAAGAGTTTACATTTCTAATAAATAAAACATAATCACATAAGACACTAACATATATAAGATATTCAACCAACTGTAGTGCCGTAGGGTATGACCTACCACTTCGTACTTTCATCTGTAGTGGCGAAAACAAGTAAGACATTAAAACAGGTCTAAACAACTTTGAATAATAAACGTCACATTTATGCATTCTGTTCTGGATAATGTACAGGCTCAAAAGAAAATGCCTCCTGCAAGTGTGTGTATGTGGCAGTGTATGTATGTACGTATGGACACACATGAAAGAATAGTTCTGAACAAAAACAAAATGACTTTGGGGGTAGAAGGGGGTGGTGGTGGAAGGTAATACTTCATACAGCGTTGATTCCTTTCATCAATATTTCATGCACTTCGACTGTTGTGTCAAGTTTTTCTACGGGCTTTTCTCCAACGCACTTTACTAACAAAAGTGACTTCACAAAGTTGTGATTGAAATCTTCATCGCGTGGATCAGTGTCAAACGTATTGAAAACGTAAAACAGGGATCTAGGTCTAGGGGTTAGAATTTTAAATTTAAAAAAAAAACTTGTTAAAAAATGTTTAATGTGAGAAGCAAAAATAAGTAGAACAAAAGTTATATTCCAGAAGCGTCTAATCTATTTCGCCATTGGGGGCAGGGGGATATAGACATTTCCGACACGTGTGTCACTGGCAACGTTGACACAATAACGTTTTCAAGTCCAATGGAATCTCGGCTGTTTTATTAAGAAGCACTGTGAGCATACCGTTCGAGGTGGGCCGGATAACTTCACGGGCAGGATGTGGCCTCGTAGTATGGGCACCAGTGTCCTACCAAGCGCGTCCCCAGGTGGCGGATAGGGGAAAGACCCTTAGATATAAGGGTTAGCTGTGAATACCAAATAAACAGCCGCGGACCAATCTGGTTTGCAGTCACGGAGGATGAGGTGGAGTATTCCAGTGGTTAGAATATTTACTAAAAACATCTCAGAAATCCAGGGAAATGATTGCAAAAAGCGAGTATAGGGCGCTCTAACTCTAAAACCCAGGTAGATAAAGCTCGTTAGCTAGGGATAGCAGTTCATCTAGGAGAGAAAACTCCGAAAAGAAACACCTGCTGCCTTGCAGATGATCTTGGATGATCAAAGGCTATGGGAGCACATCCAGAAAGAAAAGCAGGCTGAAGTCGGAGTCAATGGGCCTCCTGGCGCATAACACATTAACACGCAACCTCATCGATGTTGGAGTTTAGTAACGATTCTAATAGATGTGGCGTCCTGCCTGTGCAATCCCGCCGCGCAGGTATGGGGCCGGGCTCTACGCCTCGATAAGACACTGGCCCCAAAACACCCCAGTAGAAAGAAAACTATATGGAGAGCTCCATGATTTGGAAACCACTGCTCATATATTGGTCTAGTCATTTGAACCCTCCAACATAACAATGAGAAAGAAGAAGAAGATGATGACATTTACATCATCTGCCCTAAAAAGCCCTAAAGACCACAAGGTCTGAAAGAGGAACTTTACTTTTTTTAAAAATAATAAGAAGAAATAATACAGCCATTGGACTCCACAATGACCTGCTAGCCTAACCCTAACCACTGTCAATAAACATAAACTCAAACTGTATGGCTACATCACAAGGTCCTCAGGGTTAACAAAGACTTTCCTTCATGGAACAGAACTAGGAACCACACTTGCATAATATATATATATATATATATAATATGCAACTGCAGTCAGTACATATGATCCATTAGGCCTACATGTTATCATGTATGCCATTCAATAACATGTAAGAAATTGGACTTTCAGAAAATACTTTTCACAAGAGACTGTGTCTACAATAAAACTAATGCTTGTTTTACTCAGTTTAAACAGGGGTAGAAGATGGAAGTGTTTTGCGCCTCTAATTATTCAGGAAACTTAATACCTAAAAAACAAACCCTGCATGTAGTTAGGTACTCTAGTTGTGTTTAACTGTCCAAATAAAGATGTTGAAACTTGTCTCTTAGATTTCCATTAATTTTTCTTCCTTAAAAATATTTAAATAGTTTGGGACTACTTGATGTGTCATATAATGACACAAATAAATCAGAAAGCATCCAGAAATTGGTATAGTGAGGAATGAAAATTTATTGTACGAGTCTCTGTTTATAGTCAGTCATTGGTTTGTAGCTTCAGACAGCTAATAAAGCAAAACTAACATAAGAGTATTGAATTATTAATGATGGGAGATGGCAGCGGGCAGGGTATGATCATAATAGTAATAATAATATATATATGTATATAATTACATGCCAGTAATAACAAGATATATATATACCATTACAAAAAACACAGTGCTTTTTTGTAACGGTACGCACACAGGTAGAGCGGTATGCACACAGGTAGAGCGTTCCAGCACTTTTTTTCAATATGGGTAAAAATTAAATAATCGACTAAATCTAGAACTATAATAGATTCTAGAATCTAGATAGTCTAGTAAACTCTGGTTATCTCTAGTTTCTAGACAGTAATGAGTAAGTAATCTTAAATCTAGTGACATCATTCTAGTATTCTAGTGAGTAGTGAGTAGTCTGACTCTTGAATAAAATGATAGATCGAAGACAATCTAAGACTAATTCTAATAAAAATCTAATAAGAGAATGAATAAGACTAAGACTCTAAGACTAAGAGCAAACAATTTGTACAATACTCAATTGTCAATAGTGACAATAGGCTGATGTCACTGATGGCACACAAAATGTATAATATAAAATATAATATCTAGATCTATCTATTCTACTAGTTTTTAGATCTACTAGTACTAGTAATAATATTAATACTAAATAAGTATTATTTTAGTATTAATATTGACTAGACTACGTTGATAACTAAACAGTAAACTTCACCCCAGTTTCTCTTATTATATAATTATCTTATTGACTTGAGAGTTATTCTTTAACAGTTTAACTAAGACTCTGCCTCTATGACAAGTCTAAGAAACTTTTACATTACAATGATTACATTTAGAATCTAGATCTAGAACTATTAATTTACATTTCATTACATTTTTAATTTTACATTACAGTATTCATTACATGTAACATTCAATTCATTACAATCTCTCTCGTATCTACCACTTGACTTAGACAAAGTCAAATCTAGTCTCTGAAGACCTAGAATCTAGATTAGATCTAATACTATTACTACTATTAGTATTACTAGATGATACTAGATCTAATGACTAATAGACATAGTCTAATATTAATAAAGATCTAGATTCTAGATCGAAATACTTTATATCTTATCAAATAAAAATACATTCTGGTTACAATATTACGTAATCCAGGTCTTACAGTTTAAGCAGTAGGATGTTCCAGTTAGAAAGTCTTTTACACAATTATTCTACTATTTTTTTCTTTCTAGCCTCGGTGAGTTCATTGGCCACTACCACTTGACATATCTAGGCCAAGAGCTGCAAAACAAAAATGTTAACTTCTGGATCTACATCTAGATCTAAGTCTAGATGATAGATCTTGTCTTGTCTATAATTCTACATTTTTAAAATTAAATATAGATCTTTCTTTTCAAATGAGAGACGTTAATTATATTATATAATATTGTAAAGTCTGATATAGCTTTATGCTACCGTAAATCTAGATAAGTTGTAAATAAAAGTATTTGTGTTGAAAATTGTTTCGTTAAATATTAAACTTCGCGAGGATTATTGATTCATAAAAATAATTAAATATTATATATTGTGTAGGTATGTACAGACTGTGATCATCAGTGAAGCCAGTGCATGTGCACCATTGTAGTCTTAGAATATGGACTGGACTATCTAAGTCACTATACAATTCTAGATAGTAAATTCTATTTTAGTAGTTATAAATCTAAATAGCCTACTAATATTATTATCATAATAAATTATAATGTCTAGACAAGTCGGTTCAGAATAGACACCGCCGCACCAGGGACATACCCTATCTATTGTTTAAAATTGTTAATAATGATTTAATTTATAATCTAGTGAAGTAGTGTCGTAGTGATTAGAATCTAGTTTATGAAGTCAAAATTAAATAAAGGGTTTTCACTGATCAAGTGTAACTGTTGTGACACTGGGGGCATCAACTCTGAAGTAACCTTCTGTCAAGTTCTCAGGCCTTCTCACAAAGTCAAAGTACAATCTGTACTGTGTACAAAGTACAAGTTACTTCACCTGAGAAATATGACATTTAACATTTTATTTTTACTTTTTTAAACCCTTTTTTTTTCTTGTCTTTCCATGCATGGCTTTGTCCCCTTTTGGGTATACATGCAGGCGTCTTAAATTGTAATCATAGATTAAACTCGTAAACTTTTATAAAAGAGATACAATTTAAAGACGCCAATAGCAAAGACAAACAGACACCTGGCAATCAAATCATCAAAAAAAAATTCAACTATCTGATATAAACTTTTCACATTTAAATTTTTTAAGTGAGTCTGGTGTGAATGTAATTTTTTTTTTTATAGTTTTAATGTTTTGTTTGATGTAATGCACAAATTGTAAGACAAATGTCCTTTTATGATAATAAAGATTATTTTTATCATTGTAATTAAGAGAAAATGCAGCAGACAAAATTAAAGCTCAGCTGTGATATATATATGTTTAAAAAAAGACCATATTATATGTATAGGGCAGATGATGTTAAGGTCATCCTTTTTTTTTTGGCCAATTTTTTTGACACCAACACTTAACTGTGGGCAACAGAAACAGATGACCTTTACATCATCTGCCTTATAGATCATAAGGTCTGAAAAGTGAACTTTTTTTATGGAAGTAAAAGCAAAAACAAAGTACTATTCAAGATGTATGTAGAACATCAAGGTTATTTTAGAAATTTCTAGAAATATATATTAGGTCTGGAGTAGTAATATATATGCTAATTATCAACAAACTGAAATGGAATGAACACTGTCAAAACATTTACACCAAAATTCATCAATGGCTCTTCTATCTAATAAAGCTAAGGAAATTAAAAATTGACAAAACAATAATTAAACTTATCTATATATAACAACCATCACCTCCATGTATGGGGTATACTTCACTTGCACAAAGGCATAGAGAGACTAATTTAAAAAAGCATCGTATATCACTTGAACACAGCTACCATGTTTCGAAGAGCTTTTTCCTGAAAGATGCTTTTCCAAAACACTCATGATTCTTAAAGACAACCTGCACCCATTTTACCACTGTTGCATCAGATCTGAACGAAGTGGTTGTCTCCATTCCATTAGGACTAAAACAGAAAAGATTTAAAAACTCCTTTATCTCATTTTCAGTCAAAGTGTTACTAGGTCATGTGTCATCATGGAGATGTATATAGAAGTCTAATTGATAAAGCTCTGGTTTTGTGTATGCGTTTTGTGTGCGAATGTTGTTCATATTTGCATCTATATTATCATTGTTACAGTAGCTAAGCTGAGGTGGTCCATTATAGTCATACTAAATTTCCATTTGATTGGACCAATAAAAATCATCTTATCGTATCTATCTCTTATCTTAATTATAAAAATTCACTTAACACTTTTATTTAAATATTGAGTGGAATGTTAACATTAGCAATTTTCACTTCTTCTTGTTATAGCCAGCTTTATTGCTGCTGAGCTGTGAGCTCTTTTGCAGACTGTGCCAAGGAAAAAAGTGTGCTGTTTTCTTCAGTTGTTCAGCACTGCCATAAAGCAATTTTCACTGAATCTGAAGAAGTTGAGTCTTACCCATTTCTTGACTGTCACCTTCCAAAAAGTCCAATACGGTAGTGAATTGGAGCGCATGCAGTACATCCCCATAATCCCTTACATTTTTACCACTTCGAAGGATTTCCCTCAGTAGAAAAGAATAATAGTAGATCCATAGTTTAGAATTATTATAATATATATTTTCTATTCATTTAATTTTCATTATGAATTTTACAGAAAACTTTGAGGATGCAAAGAGAGCCTCAATTATTGCATCTAGAAACATTTGATTTCAATGATGAGATCTCTGGTATACTCTTAGGAAGAGGGGACTGTGTGTAAGTATTTTTTTACAAATTTTTTGCTATTCATTAAAAGAAATTAAATAGTTTTATGCATATAGTATTGTTGTTGTTTGTTTTTTTGCACCAGAATGAAAAAAAGAATCTCCAGAGGAAGAGACTCAGTTTCCTGGTAAATAATACCATTGCAGAAATTGGCCTCAGTCTCTATGCCCTCAAAGTTCCTGAAGAGTAATGGCCTGCTCAAATCTTCAGATGAAATGTGTTCCAAAAGATTGAAAAATGGTTAGATTTTTTACAAATTTGCTTAATGAAAAGGAGATGTTTGAGTTGAAGTTACATTATTTATTATTAATTTTAAAACTTTTTTTTTTTCTACATCAGAGTATTCCTGAAACCCCTGGTGGAAGCATTTTCTGAGGAAGGCCTTAAATTTAATCTAACAATACTGCACGTAAAGGAAATGACCTGCCTAGTGGGATTACTGCACTGCAATCTCCACAAGCAAAATCAAATTAAGCAATCAATTTGCCACTCTCAACTTTAAAAAATAAAATGACAACCACGAAGAGAAATAGTTCAATCTTGGCTAAAAAATGGTTTGGTAGGTTGTTTGATTGCATATTTATAAATGCTAGTTGACTACAGTACATGGTAAACATTTTATGTTATTATTGGTTTAAAAACTGTTTGTTTCAGACTGCTTGGTTGTCTCATTTCGGTAGGATTAATTTAAAACTTGCTTGTCAAAAAAATTGACAGCAACCCTCCAACGTGAGTTTATTTTGAGGCGGAAATGGAGGTGGAAAGGAAATGGAGAGCAGATTAGAAAAGGGTTCTAATAAACTGGACTTTGCATCATAATTACAGGTCAGTATTTGAGTATGTTAGTTAGAAAGGGTTATGACCATACCTCATTGTTTACTATAGTAACTGAATTTATAGTAAAGAAATAGTTTTTTATATTTCAAATAGTATTGTTATAATATTATACTAATTATTATTTTAGTTTATCTTTAAAAAAAACATATGTGTATATAGTATATATTTGTATAAAGTAAATTAAACAAAGCTGATACTTTAACAAATAAAATTAAAAGATATTCTTAAGTACTAACTCTAATCAAGTCTAATCAAATAGCCGATGTTTCATTCTTCTCCCAATAGGATTTTGGCAAAATATTTGAAGACCCCCACATTCAATCATACAAAATTATTTTAAACAAATTTTTAATCACCTTTATTACAAAGTTTTTTTTCCTTAAAACTCACTCATCGTGGATCAGTAACCAGTGCTTTAGAATTGATATAGCTTGAAACTTGGCAATAGCAAAAAAGCATATGAAACATTAAAGCTTTAACCTGCATAAGCGAACTATAACCACTATGGTTCTTTTGACTCAAGAAGCAATATGTGTTTAGAAGGTGGACAGAATATTGCGAAGATCTGTGTAACTTTGTGATAAATCCCAGCTACAATGTCATCAACAAAACACCTTGGGACAACAGAGACCTTGCAGAGGCTTCAATACTAGAGGAAGCAATAAGATCACTTAAGAGAATATATGGGATGAAAACACATGGCCAAAAGAAGGGAACAATCAGTAATTATTCCACTGCCACTTGAGACAATGATCATCAAGATAATGCTAAGAAAAACTCTCAACAGACTCAAGAAAAAAGCAGAAGAGGTCCTCTCTGAAGAATATACTGGCTTTTAGGCAGGTTAAAGCACTGTTGATCAAATCTTATCTTATAATGTTACAGACAAAACTTCAAAAAAAGAAGATTACGTCCTTCGCGTCATGCATTTAGTCATGCATATTAACCAATGACCTAAACTCTGACAAGTCACTGGTTTTCCTGGCTGGCTTAGGCAACCCATTCCATGCTCTATTAGTGCTAGGGAAGAAGGAGCTTTTGTATAGACTAAAGATATATATTAAATTTAGTTTCCACTAAGTTTTAAAGACCAAATGACTTTGTTCTCTAAGTTTTTTTTTTTTAATGTTTAATTTTTTTTTTTAGTTACTATTTGTACTGGTCCAAAAATGAGATTGGACCAAAGCGCTCTGAGCATGCTATAAGCATGAAAGTAGCGCTATATAAAAGCTATAATAATAATATAATAATATAATATGTTGATGGGTAAATGGTTTTATTTTAGTTCTCATAGGTAACATGGAATTTTTTATCCTTATCTGGAATGTTTCAAGGTTTTTACTGTGGCAACTCAGTCATTTCCAATTATTGCAACATTTATTCAGCTTTTATGAAGATTATAAAATTATTTTATTCAGCTGCTGTTCATCTAAAAGAAAAAATTGTGCAGAAATACACAATCTGGCAAAGTGGACACCAAAAAAGAGTCAGCAACATTTGTGACAGATTTGTATCACTCTAAAATATCCAAATTACAACAAATTTGTTTGCATTTTAAATAAATTTTGTCAACAATAATAAGAACATTATTTTTATATTTGTATCCCAGTCAACAATTTTTTTAAAAGTAGCATAGTCCAATCAGTGGTACCATAGTGGCTTTCATGTGAATCTATTTTCATGTGATTGTCAGTATTTTCTATTTTATAGATAATTGAATGTATAGTTTTAATTTTTTTTTTATTACTGTAAAATAGTATTTAATTTTATCATTGATGTCTGCCTTTTTTTGTATGTTGATCTTCTTCTTCTTCTTCTAACCAGCTTTTTACTGCTGAGCTGTCAGCTCTTTTGCAGACTGTGCCAAGGAAAAATACTGTGCTGTTTTTTTCAGTTGCTCAGCACTGCCATAAAGGGTGTTGGTTATGTTGGGCTGTAGTGGTAGTAGGGTCTGCCTAAGGTGGATTAGGAGGGGGCATTCAAAAAGGATATGGTTTACAGTTTCATAAGGGTGGGAGCAGTGTCTACAAAGTGGGAGTTGTGTGGGATTTATTTTATTGAGATGATAATTTAAATGTGGTGTATGTCCTGTTCTTAGTTGGAAGATTGTACATTGTATGTTGATAAATTATACTACTCTTTGAGTTGTGAGTGGACCTATTTTTTTATATCTCATTTGTGCAACTCTTAGCACTTTATCTATGTAGGGGAAGTAATCATTGAGGAATTTTAAAAATAATAAAAAAAAAAAGATTTTCTAAAAAAATAATTTATTCAGCTTTAAATAAGATGTGATATACTGGTAACAATTTAATGTATGTAAATTTATTAATAGATTTATTGTGAAAGAAGACAAATGCATTTTGCACAACCATCTGATCAATGGTGCAGTTTTATTTTAGATGTCTTTTTTTTAAACTGTAATTTCTTTTAAATTTCATTGCATGCCTTTTTTTGATATGTAGGCCTACTCCTCCTTCAATTTTTTTCCCCTTGTCAGCTAATGATATTGGATAAGTATTGCCAGTTTGTGAGAGAGATTAAAAATAACATGACTAGAATGATTTATTCACTCTTCACATTTACTTTCATACTTTGTTATTGTGAGATTGAGACATGCTGTAGTGTGTATCCTTCATTTTTTTAATTATAAGTTTAACCCTACTATTCATAATCTATTGACATTTTTAATGAAACGCTTGGTTTGACTTTGGCCCAATTCATTTGAAATAATCGTGTTGATCTCATATTCATACAAGCCATTTTTTTAAATGAAGTGC